>ML777185.1:2205480-2251875 GCA_009831015.1 Picea engelmannii
CAACAAAACATACTCGTGCCTTTACCTAGCCTAATATCTAAACTAAAAACAAAGCTAAATCATATAGAGATATCCCTCTCTGAAGCTGGAAGGGCTAGATCCCAGCTTTAAAAGCGGTTGGTTAAGGTTACCTTTGTAGATTTCTTCTTTTTCAACCTCTCAGAAATTTACCAAGTGCTAACACACTCGACAATATTTTCATGTTTAGAGAGTCTGAAAAGATCTTAAAGGAGACTCCAGGGGCTTCCTTTTTTGTATAACCTTTACAATTCCAAAAAAGTGATAAAAGTATACTCGGTTACATTCTCATGTATTTACAAGCACGAGAAAGAACAAAGACTAAGCTCGGTATTGATTTCATTTTTACACAAGCTTGAAACAAAATTAAACTTATGCTTGTAAATTCCCAACATAATTTCCAAAGATAGGGATACCCATGGATGGTTGGTATTCTGCCCCCAGCTTGAAAATATAGTGGCTTGAGTCCAGAATGATAATCAAAGGCTAGTGACATGCCCCCCCAAGCTTCACTTCATTCGTCGACATTGAGGTTGTCACCAATTTTTGTACTATATGGAGAAATAGGATAAGGGAAGATGAAAGGAAGGTTAAAATACAAGACCTAACGAAAGACTCGACTCGACATCTATGATATTTAGCTAAAGACTCGACTCGACATCTATGATATCTATCTAAAGACTCGACTTGACATCTACAAGATCTAGTGAAAAGACTCGACTCAATGAGAGAGGTGACTGTTTCATTTTTTAATGAGCTTAACATTGGAAAAGAACTATGCTCAAGACCTTTGTTTCATTTTTTAACGAGAATGCCACAAAGAATAAAAACTATGCTCAAGGTTCTGAGTTCAATCCCTAGATCTCTATTTCATTTTTTAACAATCTTGTTATAGAGAGGAAAACTATTCTCGTGACCTATGTTTCATTTTTTAACGAGCTTGCCACAGAGAAGTGAAACTATGCTCGTAACCTCTGTTTCATTTTTTAACGAGCTTGCCACAGAGAAGGGAAACTATGCTCGTAGCTTTTTTTCCATTTTATAATGAGCTTTCCATAGAGAATAAAAACTATGCTTGTAGCCTCTGTTTTGTTTTTTTAGCAAGCTTTCCATAGAGAAGAGAAAATATGCTCATAGATTCTTCTTGATCATGGATTCCAAGAGGATAATGCTCTAGAAGGAATACATGTCAAGGGACAGATGTCAATCATGGCTTCCAAGAGATCTTTACTAGATGGAAGAAAAACACTTTGGAAGGAATACATGTCGACGAACTCGATAAGCGTAGGGAGATCTGGCTCTAATAGCCCCATCGAATATATGACCATGTCAACTACTAGATCTAAGATAGGAGAAGTGAGATATTCTCTCTCATGCAGGGTTAAAATTATGGGGCAGGTCGTTACATAATTGACCTGTGGTGGGGCAGACATCGCTGACATATATAAATCGTTCAGGGAAGGAGGATGGTTGACCATCAGATGAGGGTTAATGAATGAAAGTTGGTCGATTGTTACAATGTTTTTCATTGTGAGGGAAACACATCACTCGAAAGAGAGTGGACACAAAATCTTTCATAGAATAGACATAATCTCGCTTGAGGAATAGGTTAAAGTCCAAGGGGTCGTGAACTACCATTACATCAACGCAGACCGTTTTTCCTCCCAAAGTAACCAGAAACTAAGGAAGGATCCCTAAAGGTCGAGTAGCTCTTCTATCAAAGGTCAATAGATTTTGAGTCATGGGCGCAAGCTGTGGTGAACCAAGATCTTTCCAAGCATTTGCAGATAAGATGCTAACAAAATCACCTTTGTCTGTTGTAGTGTTAGGGATAGTCCTATCACAAACCTACACTGTGATTTGGAAAGGCACGTAAGCGGGAAGATGAGGTTCTGTCAAATGATTCCAATAAATAGAAATCATCTGATTGCTTGAAGGGGGTGCCATCGGGACAGGTGGAGTGACCCCTTGTCTGAGTGAATCAATATTAATGAGGTAGACCTGAGTGACATCCTCACTCTTTGATTGAGGAGTGGAATCGACTGGTGATGGAATCAAGTCGACCACTTTGGTTTCACTCTTCAAGGGAGGAATTGGATCGACCTAAGGTGGAACCAAAATGACCACTTTAGCACTCTTCAGAGGAGGAGTTGGATTGACTGATGATGTAACCGGAGCAACCACTTTAGCACTCTTCAGAGGAGGAGTGGGATTGATCGATGATGTAACTAGAGAAACCACTTTGGCACTCTTCAGAGGAGTGGGATTGATTGATGACAAGACTGATCGACCACTTTGGGTTCACTCTTTATATGGAGATTGGGGCTGACCGATGATGGAACTAGATCAGTCACTTGGGTTTCACTTTTCAGATGAAGAATGGGGCTGATCGATGAAATAATTGGATCAAATACTTTGGTTAGTGGTTCAACCGATGATGAAACCAGATTGACCACCTGATCAACTAGACTAACCGGGGATGGAACCAGATTGACTAGTCCATCAACTAATGATGGGTTGGGAGAAATATTACGATAACTAGTTGGAAGTTGAAGATTTTCCAAAAGAGAAGAAGCCTCGTCCATATGAGGAAAAAAGCGAGAGTAATGATCACCTTCACATAACATGCAAGGAAATTTGGCAATTGTCTTCTTCTTACCAAAATTAACATCACTAGTTGACGTGGTGTCACCATCATGTCTAGCAGGGGTCAATGACATGGAAGACCATATTTCTAAGACATTAGGAAGACAAGGGAAATCCCTCAGAAATTTTTCACCCTTACAAAGACTGCAAGGAAAATTGGGTTTCGGATTATTTGTTGTAGTCTTATAGAACTCATCAACACTCCTATTACGATTAACAGTTCTTGGTTGATTGGATCCAACATCTGATGTGGTTGGAGGATTGGTCCTTTTTGGGTTCTTATTCTTCTTCTATTTTTGTTTCTTCTTCCTCTTCTCTTTCTATTTCTTCTTCTTCTTATCAACTTGGCTACTTTCTTTAGAGATTTCACTAGGAGAAGAAGGAGAAAGGGACGAAGACTTAACGGGTGAAGAAGGTGAAAATTCGAGATGAGTTTGATGTGTGGGTGTTGTTCTTACATCTAAAGCACTTGCTGCAAATGCGATTATCGGAGTGGAAAAAACCATACCGGTAACCCAATTATGAGACCTGTAAGGCTCAAAGTAGTGATGTAAGGAGGACCAACATTTTTGTAAGAAGGAAAAACAAAAGGTTCCCCTGGAGTAGGAGTTTCTCCATTGGTAGTTCTGGGAACTGATGCCATTAAACACAGATCCAACCTATATTATGCTAGGGAAAATAAACAACACACGCTAAAAATTTAGGAAACAAACAAACAAACAAAACCTTCTCACAATGAACGCACTAGTTGGTGATGAAATCCAACGTTGCGAGACAAATATAAGAAGGGGATGAGAAAGAGAGGGTGGAAAAGTTACGTTGACAACCTACTTAATGAACTTACACCCTGGTGCAATCTCCAACACATAATTGTGGGTATACCCTCCAAGGAGCCTGAGTGAGTTTGGCCAATGTCGATTCTAGGTATCATGAAGGCTTTCCCCTCCATAGTCACCTCGTGTAAAGACCCTAAAGATATAAGCTACTAAGGTTACCAATTATTACAGTGATTTCCAAGGAAACAAATGACAGTCTAATCCATGTGGAAGGGAAGGGTATCTAAGCCCGAAATCGCCTCGAGAAGGTCCGCACAGGATTTTCTTCTCAAGTGATCCCTAATAATACACACAATCTCTACACTAAGACCAACAAAGTAGGGTGAGTAAATTTTTTGGCCCTAATGCGACCTCGTGATCAACCCTTATGTTAGAAGGGCTTCCCAGGAAAAAATGTAGCAAGTGGATTTAAACTCTCCATATCACAAGATACTATGTTTGTTTACATATTTTGAAAGTTATCTTTCACACCTATTCCAAGGCCCTACACCCTAATCTAATGTATATTTTCTACCATAAAATATAAAAAATTCTAATCAATTTTTATAAGCGCTTTATTTTAAGGTTGGTGTTTACTCAAGAGAAAAATGGTGTGGACTAAATGGTGTTTTGACCGACTCTAAACAATGCAAAGAAATGAGAATGAAAATATTTCACTTTGATGAAAGCTATATTACGAGAAGGAGAAAAATTTTATCATTCCTAGATGCACAATGTCCCAAAATTTTATTAAACTCATCAATATCAAAATCCTCAAAGAATGATCCAAAGAGACTGTACACCAATACACGATCCTTGGCCAAAAATGCCAAAAACCATGCAATTTCGCTACTTCAAAGGAAAGCTAGTTTTACTACCCAAAAGAAAGAATTCAACTATCTTCTTTGTTTGATTCTAATTTATAAAGAAATTAAATGAAAATCCTTTAATGCTCCACTACTTTCAATTAAAAGAAAGAGTCATATGCAGATGCAAAAGACACGAAGCAAAAAGGGCTTCAAACAAAGCATGAACTCAAATCAATGAGAAATGAAAGAAAACAAGTAGGAGATAACATGTTTTTAACAAGAACTCAATCAAGTATTTTACAACCAACAAGCATTCAAGGAGTACAAGAAAATTTAGAGAAGAATCAAAGAAAAGACAAGGAGAAAGAGGAATCACTCAAACTGTCCCGACAAAACAAGCAACTAGAAAGGGCAATTTCACAATTCTGAAAATGTTTCAAGCCAAAATAAATACAATGGGAAGTGATAAGTATCAAATATCAACCCAAACAACTTCACAAAGCAAATTGAAAACCCTGGAAAGGACCTCTACAAAACAGGTTGGAAAAATATGAGCAAAAAAAGGTAGAAAACCTCAAAAAAAGAGATCAACACTCCCTAACTCAAGGGAATAGAGCACTACAATGCTTTGTAAATCACTTTAGAGGATTTCTTAATATATATAATCTCTCTTATATGGACTATAGGGGAGCACTACCCTTCCCAGAAACTCAATATAGAGAAAAATAAAAAGCAGAAAAAATCACCCAGAATTCACAGAAATAGGTGAAATTGATAATGAAGATGGGAGAAAGGTAAAGGATCATAAAAAAATAGTAAAACTGATCTAAAATTTGGTCAAATTTCAGGTAAAATCCAATGAAATAAAAATCAATGTCTATCCCCAGTGGAGTCACCAGTTTTTGTTGTAGGAAAATTCCCCTGTGGACAGGTGAATCTCCTCTTGGATTCTAGACCCCTATACCAAGACAGAAAGATGCTAACATTGGACACTAATATCCCTTTGAATATAATTACCTAATAAGAAAGATAAGGATAACTAATAAAGTGTGATGCACCTTATTCCGGTGTTTTTCCTCACTGCTCCAATTTGAGCTTGATCCCTGAGCTCCTTGGCACCGTTTGACACCTACAATGCAATGGACAAAAAGAAGACAAAGAACTCCTACTCTAGTCTATAATATTAGTCTAATCAAATCCATCTATAATGGAAAACATATGTGAAGATACACACATTAAAATGGAATAGGCCAAGCATATATTAATGATAAATCAAAAGATATACTTACAAACCATAGATGAAGTCACAACAGCCTCTCCAAGTCCTCATCGTCCAGCCCTTGCACAAATCTCCCAAAATCATAGGTTTTATATTCTAAATCTTTCTCCCAAGACCATAGGTTTGATACCTCAAATTTTCCTCCTTCATCTCCATGTAAATCCCTCATTATATAGGATTTGGAGGCTTAACCACCATGGAGAGTATCACTCATCAAATCCACTAAAAAGGGATCTCTAAGATATTTAGGGAGAAAATATATCTTAAGGATTTTAGGGAGGAAATAAATCTCAAGTATTTTAAGGAGGAAGTATTTCAACCATCCATGAGATCCTCCACCTTCCCTAAAAAATAGGAAACCAAATGTGAGGTGGATTCTCACACTTAATTAATTTCATTTTCATGAATGTGCACTTGATTTTCACACTTAATTAATTTATTTTTCATGAATATTAATAATAATTCATGTGAACTTGGTATTTTGGCCTTCATGTAATATATCCTTCCTCCACATTGACTAGGGATTGTGACATAGGTTATTCCATGGTGTCAAGGTGTATGAGACACTTATATGACACTTACAACACTTAGGGCGAGGTGCCTAGGTGTGCAAATTTCATGTGTAACACCTTCTCTTGTTACTTTTTCAAATACCATAAATCTTGAAGATGAAAACCCCGCCTTAACCATTGGGCCACATATTGAAGATATGTCTTATGCTTCTCCTCCTTTCTACATATCCCTAAACATTCATGAAAAAATATTGCATAACTGATTAATGGATTCAGGATCTTCACATAATGTCATTCCAAAAGTGGTAATGGATGAATTAGGTTTAGACATCACTAACCCCTATCTGGACTTATATTGATTTGACTCCAGAAAAGTTAAATGTATGGGAGTCATTAAATACATGGTTGTTACTTTATCTCAGTTACCTATGAAATTTTTGGTGTTGGATGTAATTTTGGATGACATACCTCCAAAATTTAGGATGATTTTGTCAATATCATGGGCTAAGAAAGTAGGAGGCACACTGCAAATAGACCTCAATTATGCTACCATACATGTGTTTGGTGGAGAGCATCGAGGACTGTACAGGGAAGTGAGACTGGCTTACCTGGTAAGTGATCATGAAAATCTTGGTAATCATCCTATATATGTTGTTGAACATGAACTTTGTTCTTATATTTTTCAAATTAGTGACCAGATAGTTGAAACAATAGTCATGAAAATCATACCTAAAGTTGAAGAAAATGCAAAAAACCTAGTCTAGAAAATGTTCTTTGATGGGGCATGTTCCAAAGAAGGCTTTGGGGTTGGGATTGTTTTATTTCTCCTAACAAGGAAGTTAGTCCTATGTCATATAAACTGGAATTTGATACAACCAACAATATCAGTGAATATGAATCTCTTCTACTAGGATTGAAAGTATCTAAAAATATGGGTATAGATAAAATTTATGTTTTTGGAGATTTTGAGCTTATTATCCATCAAATCAAAAATATTTATCAAACCAACCAACAAAGGTTAAATAAGTATATAAATGAAATGTGGGAATTTTTTGATAATTTATTTTTGGCCTTCAACATCACTTTTTTACACAAAAGTTTGAATCAACAGGAAGATTCTTTAGCACTAGCAGCCAGTAATTTCAGAACTCCAATTTTTCCCAATTTAAGATTTGAGATTGAGGTAAGACACAGACCCTCTATACCAAATAACATAAAAAAAATTGGAAAGTATTTAAAGATGCTCAGGAAATTAAAATGTTTTTGGAGACCATTGATGAGTTCTCTAATATCTTAGTAGATCGGGATAATGAAAATCATGATGTGGAAGTTCATGTTGCAAATATCCTTCAAGACAATATTGTTGGTCATAAAATCATTGAGTTGAAAACAAATCATTTTTAGAAGGTCCTAGTTCCCATTGAGAGATTATTTGACCATAATAATGTTCCAAAAAAGTCTATTATTCAAACAAAGGAGGTTGAAGTGGTAGATTGTGATATCAGTCCAGATTCAAATCCCGGAATGGTGAAATTATATAGAAAATTTCCAGAAAAACAGAGAGACATGTATGTCAATTTGATGAAATAGTTTTCAAATGTTTTTACATGGTCTTATGAAGACATTAAGGTTTTTGATACAAATATTATGCAACATAATATTCCTTTAAATACTGGATCCAAATATTTTAAGAAGAAATGTAGACAATTCAATCCATTGTTGGTACCTATAATTGAAAAAGAACTAAAAAGGTTGTTGGATGCTAAAATTATAGTACCATTGAGATACTCACAATGGGTAGCCAATTTAGTACCTATCAGGAAAAAGAGTGGAGAGATAAGGCTTTGTGTAGACTTCAGAAATATGAATAGGTGTTCTCTAATGGAAAATTATCCATTACCTAAAATGGATCATATTCTACAAAGAGTAGTAGGGGAAAAAAGAATCTCTATGCTTGATGGTGATTCAGGGTATAATAAGATATCAGTGATGGAATAAGATAAGAAGAAGACAAGTTTTACCACTCTCTAGGGCACTTTGATATATGAAAAGATGCCTTTTGGATTAATGAATGCATGAGCAACATTTCAAAGAGCTATGGATATTGCATTCATTGGTTAGAAACATAGATTTGTGGTTATTTACCTTGATGATATTACTGTGTTCTCAACCTCTAATGATGAACACTTGTAGAATTTGAAACAGACATTTGAAAAATGCAGGAGGTATGGTATATCATTAAACCCTAAAAAATCTCATTTTTCCATGGAAGAAGGAATTTTTTATGACATATTGTTTCACTAGAAGGAATCAAGATAGATCCTAAAAGGGTAAAGGCCATTCAACAGATAGACATTCCAAGGAAGAAGAAGTCTATCCAATATTTCATAGGTAAAATCAATTTCTTAAGATGATTTATACCAAATTTTGCAGAAATCATCAAACATATTACTGATATGTTGAAGAAAGATGCAGAGATAAAATGGATACCAGAAGCAAATGAATCATTTAAAAAGATTAAGGAGGATTTAATTAAGTAACATGTCCTCATTATCCCTAATTACTCTAAGGACTTTTTTATTTTTTCATTTTCCTCTAAAGACACTATAGATGTTGTTCTCTTACAAAGAAATGACCAGGGGTATGAACAACCTATCTCTTTATTCAACAAGACTCTCAAGGATTCTGAACTAAAATATGATATTATGGAAAAACATGCATATGCTTTGGTGAAAGCTTTAAAATATTTCAGGGTGTATGCCCTACAATGTGAAATTACTGCATATATTCCAAATAATCCAGTTAAAGAAATCTTAGTCGAACCTAATTTTGAAGGAAAGAGGCGCAAATGGATAAATAAAATTATGGAATACAACTTGGACATAAAGCCCACCCAGTTAATAAAAGGACAAGGCCTTGCCAAATTGATGAGAGAGTCAAAATGCAAAGAAATTGGATTATATCATTTCTCCAACAAATCACAGAATTCATCATTTCAGGTTGAGGAAACTGGTTGACAGGTAAGCAACATATATTCTTACTCACCATGGTATAAATATATTATCTTTTTTCTGCTAAATATTCAGTCTCCTCCTGATTTAGATAAATTCGAGTTCATATCACTTAAATTGAAATCAGTGAAATATTGCATTATTGATCAAATATTGTTTTGGAAAGACCCTAATGGAATTCTATTGCGATGTGTTGATGAAGAGGAAGATAAACATATTTTCTGTGATTTACACCAAGGAGTTTGTGGGGGACATCACCATTGGAAAGACACTACTTGAAAATTTTAAGAGCAGACTACTACTGGACTGCACTTTTTTCTGATATATTTGTGTTGGGCTCTAAATATGTCCTAAAAACAACCTTTAGTTTAACATTAATTTATCAACCCAAGGATTCTTCTTCTATTTCAAGAATATCAACAAAGTCTATGAAGACAACTCGTAGAGGCTAAAATCATGCAGTTAATGAAAATCTGAGTTTATCAACAATCAAGTTCCTCACACATTCATTAAGTTTCTAAAGCTAAGATCCTATTGAACATGATTGAAATATGATCTATAATGCGATATGAATTGAAGGCATGAATTGAATTACTAAATTGATCTAATTAAGAGACAAGAATTGAATCTAATATTAAAGGCATGAATTGATCTAATTAAGAAACAAGAATTGAATCTATGAAAATAAGTTGATGTATTGATGACTATCTAATCTACTGGAAAGAAATAACTGAATATTGTAAATTGAGACAAAACAGGAAGTGAACAACAAATGCTAACTAATTAAAAGGAACAACAAATGCTAGTTTAGAGAAAGCAACAACAAATGCTAATTTAACGGAAAGGAACAACAAACGCTAGTTAAGAGAAAGAAACAACAAATGTTAATTTAACAGAAAGGAACAACAATTGCTAATTTAATTGAAAGGAACAACGCATGTGAAAATGAGAGGAATTGTCAAGCAGTAAACTACGACAAATGGAATCTGGAATAGAAATCGACAACATTCAAATGAACTCATTTATCTTCTACAAACAAATAGTATCAAAACATTAACATGCTTATGCATTATCTTAACGATGATAAAAAAGCATTTAAAGTTCGAAACATAAATCAAACTAATAAAATACATATTGAGACAGTAACTCCTTCAAACTGGGCCCTTGGTCCTCAGAAGCACTGCTACTAGAAACTCAGTATACGAAAATGATGGATTCCATAACTGAGACAACATTTACAGAAACTGTTTGCGCAGAGAAATTCTAAATTTTGAATGCTTAGATACAATTCTTAGATTATCCTTTACAGGATTCACTACCCTTTATATATTACAAAATATGGGTAAATTAAGCTATCTTGAGGATTGAGAGATCCTCGGGATCGCTATTACTATTTATGAAGTTTACAAAATAGAGAACTGTTTTCTCTTAAAACCGCCTTATGCTCCATATCTTTAACCTCCAATAGCTTGTGCATCTTTGAAATCTCTTCTGCTATCGTGAGTTTACCAAAATTTTCCCATTCTTGTAACAAAATCAAACAATTCCAACCATATTTTAGAATTTATGAAATTCAACTCAATGATAGTTCTAGAAGATGTTTTAATCATTTCCTATCCTATTTTATTCCTAAGTAATAGAAAATTCAGTCAAGATGATATCATAAATCATGGAAATGAGGAGAATATCTTTACCTTTTCATAACCCAACATACCCCCCAACTTACCTTCTTGCATGTCCTCATGCAAGATAAGTTCTTAGATGTAAAGAAGTGATTTTGTAAGGAGGAAACATTGGTTCACTAGGTGCCCTAGACCCGCTCTTTCTTCTGAGTTCTCCAAAAGGAGTTTCTTCCCTCTTTTTATTAAATTGATAATCTCTCTGGTAATCCTCTAGAAGAAACTAGATAAGAGGGGGATTATATATACACCCAATCCAGGAAGGTCCTTCCTCCTGGATCATTCTGGCATATCTTTCTATTCTGAAGGTGGTTGTAAAGAAGTTATTGAAACTGAAAGGCTCTCTAACCTTTACTTCAATTAGGGAGACATCCCACCTTAACTTGGAGCCAACAAAATATTCTTCTTTGAGTTCCCTAAAATATGCTATGCCTGATCGTATAACATGTTGATGAATAGGGCCTAAATATCTTCTCACTCCTTCCCTTTTCATGAATGTCCTATGTCGCATGATAGCTAAAAAAGACTTTGGTGGTTCCCCCCTTATCCAGAGATCTAACCCATTTTCTCTCTTCAAGAAAGTTTTTTGGGCCTCACCCCACCTGACTTGATTTTTAGTGAAGGATAGGAATGATTTAAATTGGATTTCCCCAATAAAAGGACCAGGATTATCTTTGTTGTTGTCTTGCAAACTGAAATTATGGAAGTATAGTTCACACAGGAAATAGTGTACTTTCTCTTCCTGCTCCCTAAAACAAGACAAAAACTCATATATAGTGGTGAATTTAATCGATTTACCTTCTCAAATAGATTTCACCCTCAACAAAAGGTAGCATTCTAATAAAAAAAAAGTATAATTGGTAGCAGGAGCCCTACAATCTATTGCATCAGTGTAGATATATCACAAATCTCTTTGATTTTCTCCGAAGCTTTTATTGACCTTGTACCTTCTTTTTCTTTAGTTGAGCCTTAGTCATCTCAGCATACATCTCATTTTTCATTATTGACATGGTTGTGAGTTTTTTAACAACTCTTTGGTGCTCTTTCATGGTCACCATTTCATCTTTGGTCTGAGTCAAGGCCTGTTGTGCTTGTACCAGTTCTTCTTCTAGTCTTTCAATGATGACACTATGATCCTGAAACTGAGATACCTCTTCAGTCTGACAGGTTGCATCATTCATTACTGGAATTAATGTCTGGTTTTCTGCATCTGTGATCTCTAGAAGAGTGGGAAATACTTCCTCATGTTGGGCAGTCGTTCCTCCTAGAATTTCTAGTTGAGCCTCTGTTTCATATGTTCCCAAAGGAATTTCCTCTTCATTTTGAACAGATACCCCTTTTGCTACTGTAGTCTCAGTCCGAAGTTACATTTCTACAATTTCTTCAAGGATATCCAGCTATGTCTATGTTGCTACAAAACTCGTTTGGACTTCCCTCCTAAGAAGAGGGTTCCTTCCATGTGCTCTATGTCTTTTGGTCTTCTTTCTTTCATGGGTCTTATCAGCTTGATCTAGTTGTTTTCTTAATTCCTTGATAATTTCCTTAAGCTTGCCAACTTTCTTCTTTAACACTTTAATATTTTTAACCCTTCTCTTCAACAACTTGTTCTCCTATTTTAACTTTCTAATTCTACTGTGGCTTTTGCCTGATTTATGTTTATGTGAGCTGTCAGGATTTTCCTCACCTTGATCTGTCAATAGTGGCTCTTTTGCTTTCCTTACCAAGGAATTTACCTCAGTATGAGGTTCTTCTTGTGTTGTATCATCTGGGAGTGACATCTCAATGTCAAGGAAATCTTTAGCAGGGTTTGAAGGAGAGGTTGGCGCCTGGTTTTCTTTTGTCCTATTTGTGTCTCTGCTAATTGAGGTCCCTAAACTCCCTAAAATCTAAGCTATCTCTACCTCATAGATTTAAAAAAAAAATTATGTGAGGTGTCCCAACACTGGCTAGGTATCTTCTTGACTGCTTCCTTGTGGTGTTTGCTCTGTCTTCTCAATTCCCTGAACATATTCCTATAAGGGTTTCTTTGTTATGTACTGAATTTCTTCAGGATATTCTATTGTGTCCTTAATTTCTTCAAGTTGTTCTATTTTTTCCTGGGTTTCTTCATGACGTCTTATCTATATGCTTCTTCTTTTCCCTTCTATGGGGGTTTTAGGAGCATCCATTACTCTCTTTCTCTTCCTCGTTGATTCCTCTACTTGTGAGGTCTGAGTCTCTGCAAATTGGGTGGGGTCTACCTCGACTTCAAGTTGAGGAGGCGGAACTTCCATTTCGGAAGTAGGTTCCCCTTCCCGTGCTACTTCAATTCCCCAGGTTGGGTCTTCATGATGTAATTCAGGTTTCTCTATTTGTAAGGGCCTATTGGCCTCAATAAGATCCCCCTAGGTCATTTGAGTTTGACTTAAGGCCTTATTTACTATCAGTTTTACCAATCCATGGTGGTTGATGATAGTAACAGGATATTTTTCCTTCTGTGCTCTTATAGAGACCTCATGTAACATATCATTTAGAAAAAATGGTAAATTGATTACTAACCGTTGTTTGAGCACAGCTAGTAGTTTGAGGTGGCATGGGAAGATCACATCATATCTTCCATCGCAGGTGATATACCTTTGTATGACACCTGCCAGTTATTTCCAGGGTTCGTTGAGAGTGTTGGGGTTAATTCCCTTTCCCTTTTTATCAAATTCCTCTCCAGGGTCTACGAAGGATTCTACAACTTCTTTGAGCATTGTATATCTTCCAAACCATTGTATTCCTATGTTAGGAAGGCATGTAGCCTCTGCTAAGATTTCCTGAGTGACTGGAATTTGTATATTTCAAACCACGGAGGTTTCTCCCTACAAGTTCTAAAAGAATTTAATCGTGATGTTTGTATCGTATCCCTACAACCAATTGAAGTACTCCATCCACCCCAGATGGTGTAGGATTTCTCTTACATGCTCAATTACCTGTAGTAATGTTGGTTCTCGTTGCACACTTCAGCCTCCCATATTTCTGTAAGCAAGTGAGGATGACTAACGTTCCTTGCTGCAACTTAACTCAAGAAGATTTTGAAAACAACAAACATAGCAAATATAGAACGACATTGTTTGTATATAGAAAAATGTGCATTTTCGTAATTACTACATTCATTTAAATCTATCGGTAAATGTATCGAGCATCTACCCCCCCATAAATGGAAAGGTTGAACTCGACCATCAAACGTACGAGTGTAATAATGTCAGGGATTGATTGTGAGGTGCAATTTCTATGTCGTCGTCGCCACTGGAAAAGACAATCATTAATAACTTTCAATCAAGCACTTTAATGGTACTAACGATAATCATCACTTTGTGTGGGAAATTCAAATTATTATACCCATGGTAGAAACCCTTTGAGGAAAAAGATTCTGAATTATTTTAAATTTTTTCACATGTTTAAAATGTTCCACATACTGGTACTTTCCCTTTTTATTGGACATATATCTGGAATGGCAGCCTCATTGTTTTGAGAATGAAATGTAAGAACACATTAAAACTTGACGTATTTTTAAGGTGAACTTCGATACCATAGGCAGAGCCACTGCTGCTAGCAGGCATCCATAGCCTTGAAAAGGTTTCCTTTTAACCCATAGATGAGCCTGTATCCTTAATAAATGGTTTGAATTTGTCTTTTCCCAAGAAGACCATTATCCTAGTTTGGTAGCTAGATGATGATAATGTCACTCACTAGATCGTAACCTAAGTGAACAAGTTGTCTCGTGATGAGACCTCTTGTCCTTTGACAAAAACAAATGCCAAAGGCCATTGTCCTGGTGTGGTAGCCCTAATGGGAAAGTCACTTATGTTATTATCTAATGATAATGGTAGGTTGGGTCTTGATGAGACCCCCTATTATTTATGGAAGAAATTTATTACTTTGTTAAAAACTTTACTTTGATTTTATTTTTTATTTTTTATTTTTTTAGAGCTCTATCAAGGGAGGCTCATTTACTCCTTAAGAGTGAGGGATGGCATAATAAGTGTAAAAATTCTAAGTAAGAATGTATTTAAGATTCCTTATTATGATATGAAAGAAATTATCATTCAAGTATAGGTAGATATATAAGGGAAAGAAAAGAATTATGGTGGTTAATGAATTGTGAACATTTTTTAAGAGGATCGGAGAAGTTAATCCAAAAATAGTTTACTAAGGTATGTTAAATGATCCACACCAAATAAAAAATTAGAGCTAGTGGTGAAGAAAAGGAATCAGTGAAGTTCATACCCAAAGGAGTAACTAACATAATCAAGGGCATGTTTTAAGAAAGGAGCCACAATAAGAAAAAAAATTGTGAAAGGAACAGAAAAGGAACAACAATCATTCTTTTAAAAGGAACAACAATCGTAATTTTGTGTGGACGATATTATGTACGAAGGGAACAACAATCGTTCTTTTAAAAGGAAAGAAAATCGTAATTTTGTGTGGACGATATTACGTACGAAGGGAACAACAGTCGTTATTTTCAAAGGAATGACAATGGTTTGCAAAGGAAACATTGATCTTACAAAGGTAACAACAGTCATTCTTTTCAAAGGAACAACGATCGTTTCGTTTTGAGTGAACAACAGTGATGATGTTTTAAAAATTTTACCCATCTAATTAAGTGATTAAAAATTGCACATGCATTTTTGTTCAGTGAATCTATAATTTATTAGTCATAAACTAAATTCATTCAATTACTATGGGTAAGTTTATGCAATACTCGAAGTATTAGATGTTCTATAAGCGTGTTCATTTTCTTGTAAAAACAAGGGTTATATTTGTTGAGTTTTTGCAACGCAAGATAGGGGTAAAGGACATAAAAGAGCGTTTAATTATATTCATTATAGTCATGTCTTCTAGTTTGTATTTTCTCAAGTGACTTTCCTATAAAAAGAAGAGCTAAAAACTCAATCAAATCTGTAAAAAAAACTATATATAATATATACAGTACTAAAAAAAAAAAAAAAAAATTCATCATTTATGGAGTTGAGGTTGTTGGGTTACCTTCCCAACCAGCCAAAATCTAAATAGTAGGGTCCTTACTTACTTCTTGGCAGAAGGATTCTTTTGAAGGTGGTTGATGGTAAAGTCATAGTCGGTGTCCATTTACCAGAAAGGGAGAGCCAGACCCGTCGATGGTAATTAAAGTGACAGTGCCATTATCATGAACTTCATTAATTTCATATAGTCCCAGCCACCTTGTCTGTAATTTCCCAGGAAAATCTTGAAATCTGGAATGATAGAGAAGCGCCCAATCACCTTTCTAGAAGGATTTCTTATTGATATGTTTATTGTGCCAGTTCGTTCTTTGTTTCTGAATAACAGTTGTGTGCTCCAAGGTGGACAGGTGTGCTTCATCTAATTCATTGAGTTGTTGTAGGTGTTGTTTATTTGCCTCTGTAAGATCTAGTCCAATCTCCTGGGCCATCCTTAGAGTCTTAATTTCAAACTCGATTGGAAATATAGGTTCTTTACCATAGACTAAATGATAAGGAGAGTAGCCAACGGTGTTACACCATGTTTTGCGATAAGTCCATAAGGAATTTGGGACCTCAGTAGCCCAATTCTGTCAATTTGATGAGACTATTTTTGTCAAAATTGCCTCCAAAACTTTATTGGTGCTTTATACTTGTTCATTTTCCTGTGGATGGTATAGGGAAGTAACTATGTGCTTAGTATGCTAATTTTCCAAGATGGTTGTGATTCTATGAGCTATAAATTGTGAACCCCCATCAGTGATTACTTCCCTTGGTAGTCCATAGCGTACAAATAATTTGAAAATAAATTTGATGACTACTTCCTCTGTTGCATTTGGTAAGGCTTTTGCCTCTACCCATTTGGTCATGTATTCCGTTGCAACTAGAATATAGGCCTTCTTATTTGACATCGGATTGAAGGGACCAACGAAGTCTAGTGCCCATATCTCGAATGGTTCTGTTACTACTTGTGCTTTCAGAGGCATTTCATCAGCTTGACCTGGTTTTCCCATCCGCTGATAACTATCGCAGGTCTGGACATATTTCTTTGCATCTTTGAATATTGAGGGCCAATAGTAGCCCATCTATAAAATTTTATGTCCAGTCCTGTGATCTGTAAAATTCCCGTCGTAGGGCTCTTCATGTCCTGCCTTCAGTATGTCATAGATTTCGTCATCTCGTACGCATCTGCGGATCTGGAAATCGACCCCTATGTGGAAGAGATATCCACCGATCCAAGTGAACCATCTTCTATGTTGGATGATTAGTTTTCTTTCCCTTGATGATAAATGTGCCGGTAATTTACCCGCTGCCAGATAATTTTCCACATCAGCGTACCAAGGTGGTTTAGAAGTAACAGAAAACAGATGCTCATCTAGAAATTGATCTTCAACTCTCAAGGAGTCATTCGTTTTGAGTATGCGGGACATGAAGTCTACAACAAGATTTTCTCTTCCAGGTCGATCTTTGATGGTGATGTCAAATTCTTGCAATAGCAACAACCATCGACTAACCCATCCATTAGTAATACGTTTATTAGCTAGATATTTAACAGCAAAATGATCAGTATACAAAATAATTGGATAGCATGTTATATAATGACAAAATTTATCAATGGCATGTATAACAGCTAAAAATTATTTTTCTGTTACTATATAATTAGATTCAGTGGAAGTGAGATTCTTGCTGATAAAATAAATAACATAGGGTTTTTGGTCTTCTTCCTGTCCAAGGACAGCGCCTATGGCAATATCTGATGCATCAGTGGAGATGTGAAATGGTATTTTCCAATTTGGTCCTCTTAACATCGGTGTTGTCGAGATCATCTTCTTGAGTCCTGCAAATGCCATATCACACTTGTAAGACCACTGAAACTCCACATTACCAGTTAAAGCATGTAAAGGTGCAACAGTTCTTGCAAAATTTTCCATAAATCTGCGATAGTATCCTGAAGCACCAAGGAAACTGCGTACCTCAGTTTGTGTGTGTGGTGTAGGTAGATTAAGAATTACCTCTATTTTTGCTGGATCTACCCTAATTCCATCTGCAAAAATATATTTCCCTAGCACCACACCTTCTGTCATCATCATGTGACATTTCTCGTGGCTTAACATAGCCTGGTAGCGATGCATCGTTCCAATACCTTTTCCAGATTGTCCAGAGCTTGGTCAAATTCGTCGCCATAGGGTGTGAAATCATCCTTGTAAAGTTCAATCCCTTCGCTAATCAGGTCCTTGAATATGCTCAGAATTTCCCTCTAGAATGTGGCTGGAGCATTACATAGTCCAAAGGGAAATAATCTGTATGCAAAGTTACCCCAGGGGCATGTGAATGTAATTTTATCTTGATCTTCTGGGGAAATCTGGATCTGATTGTAGCCACTAAAGCCATCTAGGAAAGAAAATAATTTTTTCCCTGCTAAAGTATCGAGGACTTGATCGATGAAAGGTAAGGGGAAGTGGTCCTTTTGGGTGGATTTGTCAAGTTCCCTGTAGTCTACACATATTCAACATTGTCCATTTTTCTTGGGGACGATTACTAGTGGGGAAACCCACCGACTATCTGAGATAGGATATATAAAATCTATGTCCAACAACTTTTGTAATTCTTCTTTAACAATATCCCTGAGATGGGGATTCAATCTTCTTTGGGGTTTTCAGATATGTCGGGCATCTTTCTCAATATAAATATGGTGTGTGCAGAGTTTTGGATCATTACCTTTCATGTCAGAATACTCCCAGGAAAAATCTTGTTGATATTTAGAAAGGATTTGAATCATTTTTTGTTGTTTTTTCTCATCTAAATTGGCATTAATGTTCATAGACCTCCCTGGTGAAATCTCAACTAATTTGTTGTTATGAACAGTGGTAGTCGGGATTTTTTGTTCCATTAAATCTTCCAGCGAGTCTCTCTACACTTCGCAATCTAGAACAACTTTGAGCATCTAGCACATAGGGTTACTCACAATGGTTGGGATGTTAATAAACCCACTAATCACGCCATCCTCTAATTAGTTCTTGAGTCTGAGAGCTTATTTCAGTGTGAGAGGGGCCCGTAGATCCTTTTCTGGATATCTTGGTGATGGAAATTGTAGATATACGATAGTTGGGCTTGGCTTGGCTGGAGGATATAAGATGAGATTTTTTGTAACACATCCTCTAGAAATTGTCATATTACCCATACGACATCCTATATACACATCTGTTGTTCTGAGCCATGGTCTTCCAAATATTAATGGATTCCCTTAGAGTCCACTTCTTGGGTTGATGATGAGGAAATCCACTAGATATTCCCAAGAGTCGACTGAAATTGCTATATCATGTAATGTGCTGACTGGTCTAACCACTGATTGATCAGCCAACTATAACATAATTGGGGTAGGCTCAAAAGAGTCAAAACCCAGGTTGTTGTAGCTTTCCATAGTCAAGATGTTTATGGCCACCCCAAAATCAACTAGTGTATTTGGAAAAGAACAACCTTGGATATGAACTGTTACTATGGGGTTCCCTGGATCTCCATATTTTACTGGTTCTTGTCTACCCAAAATTAGATCAGACAGGACTCCTACCACATGAACAATTGATGATGAATTTTTAATTTTCCTAACATGCTTCCTCCCACATAGTTCCTTAATTGTCTTTGCATAAATTGGAATGTCTTGCAGAACATGTAGGAGTGGGATCTTGACATATAAATTCTTGAGTTCCCCTGCAATGTCGAAGTCAGGATACACGGTAGGTTTTTCTATCATCAATCTTTCGGGGAACGGGGGAGGAGGAGCTGCATCCTTATCATGATCCTATGATCCGACTGTGTTTCCTCCCGTCTCTGTTTCTTCTGTTATGACCATAGTCGAGGATGTTATTGCTAGTTGTATGTTATTTTCATTCTCCTTCTCTTGGAAATGGTTACCTTCTTCAAGAGAGATTATACACCCCGATCTCAACCAGAGTTCGTTGCACCCCACCAAGTTGTTTTCCCCTTCCCCATTCTCCAGAATCTGGACGAGATGGGCTGGTCTATTATTGGGATTTGGGTGAGGTTGGGCTGGTAATTGAGGGTGAAATTGTGTTTGAGGGTTCTAGGGTAATTGGAGTGGGGCTTGCAAAGTGGGTTGGGTTTGAGGGGCCATCCCTATGGGTTGATTTGTTATTCCCATGGGGCGCTGCCAATTTTGGTTCCAATTTGGGTTTTGGGCAGCTGTGATGGACCAATGTGAAGGGTAGGAGTTGTTGTTTAGTTTTTTCCAAGATGGGGTAGAGTATTGTACGTTGGGATATGGGGAATTTGCAGTTGGTTGATTCTGCCAGATGGGATTTGTAGAGGATTGGTTCGATCAAGTGGGATTCACAACTGGATATTGATGGGATTGCCATTTTTTATTAGTAAATGGTTGGCCCTGCCATGTGTTTCCAGAATTTTGTTGTTGATTATACTGCCCAGAAAAGAAAGAGGAGGGGTCCTGTAGTGGACCTGGAGGCCAAGCCTGCCATTGGTGACACTGAGCCATAAGGTATAATGTTTTTTTATCATCTTCTTCTTTTCTAAAGACAAATTTTAGTCCAGGGAGCGATGGGAATTGCTCCGTTGCGTGATCTTTGGCGCAAATAGCGCAAACCTGAACCACATCCAAAGGACATTCCCTTGGACCATGTTTTTTTCTGCATCTGTGGAAAAATATGGCCAAAGTCTATTATGTTTCTGCTTGGTTCTGTTTGGCCAGAAATACATCCAATTGTGTATTCAAATTCCTTAGAATATCAGTTTTGAAATTTTCTAAGATATTACTGACTTCAGCTTGGGTAACTCCTCCGCGGGTAACATTTCTATTTCTAGTGAGGGGAGTTCACATTCCTGATCTGGTCCATGTACTTCCACGTGAGCACCTGATGCACAATAGAATGATATTATCATAAGTTTCTTGATAAATATCACCCTTCCCCATTAAATTCAATGTTTCTACCCACTCATGTTTCATTCCTTTTTATCAAAGTGGCTTTGAGCACCGCACCTGGTAATGTACCATAAGGAGATCTTTGCATATTATATTGAAATCTTTCAACATATTCCTCTAATGTCTCGTTCTCTTTTGTATTCATTTGAAATATTTCATCTTTTAGGTCCCTGGTTCAACAATAATCATGGTATTTTTTCAAGAAGGCCTGCTTCATCTCATCCCATGAGTTTATAGTTCTCCATCCCAATCCCATAAACCAGTGCAAAGCTTCCCCTTTCAAATTGGAAGGGAAAAAATTTAGTTTTTGGGGTTCATAGGTGTAATCATAACCCCTACATAGGACATCAAATTCGAATATGAATGCATCCAGGTCTTCTGAAATAAATCCATGAAAAGTTGGCAGATTCTACAGGGGAATTGCTTGCATGGGGGCATTGGCGACTGGATAAACTATCGGATATTCCAGAGTGGAGGTTTGGGTTCGTTGTTGATTTGGTTGCGCCATTTGGTCAAAGATTTGCTAGTAATATTCAAAAATTTCTTGGCCTGGGTATTGTTTTGATTGATTACTTGATCCCTTAGGGGATTTGACTACACTACCTCTATCTGGGATTTCAAGTATGCTTTCTTCTTTCACAGGAGATTCAGGTGATGGTGATGGGTTTACCTTGGCAACCCCACTGGTTTGTCCTTATCCTTCCTCCAAATTACGATAATTTCCCTCGTCTAACGGGTTGAGGGGTGGAAGATCGGTGCTTTGAAAGATTTTCTCAGTCCCTCCAGTTTTGCTGTGAATCTCAACGTGGGTTGTAGCTGGTGAAACTGTTGTCTGAGGTATTTGGATAGATCCTTTCCTAGGTCCAACCGAAGCTTGACATTCCTCTTTTTGGATGATTTTGTCTATGAAAGTGCTTCTCCCAGGGAGCACCGAACCCTGGGCTTTGGTAGTTTTTGGTGGAGGTTTTGGTTTTTCAGGATCTTTTTTCTTAGTCATACACACTTCACTCAAAAAATTTCAAAAAACACCTATATAACCTCTAAATATCAGTTGGAGGTAGGCGCTAGCATAAGCATCCTACCTATTTCCTGTGTAGGTTTTTACCTTCCGCCTTCAATACCTTGTCCTCCAGAGACACAACCTATGCTATCTTTGACACTCTCCTTGACAACAACACCAAAATGTTGGGCTCTAAACAAGTCCTAAAAGAAGACTTTAGTTTAACATTAATTTATCAACCCGAGGATTCGTCTTCTATTTCAAGAATATCAGCAAAGTCTATGCAGATAGTTCATAGAGGCTAAAATCCTGTAGTTAAAGCAAATATGAGTTTATCAATAATCAAGTTCCTCAGACATTCATTAAGTTTCTAAATCTAAGATCCTACTGAATAGGATTGAAATCTGATTTATAATGTACTATGAATTGAAGGCATGAATTGAGTTACTGAATTGATCTAATTAAGAGACAATAATTGAATTTGATATTAAAGGCATGAATTGATCTAATTAGGAAACAAGAATTGAATCTATGAAAACAAGTTGATCTATTGATGGCTATCTAATCTACTGGAAAGAAATAACTTGATATTGTAAATTGACACGGAACAACAATTGAACAAAAAATGCTAACTAAGTAAAAGGAACAACAAATGCTAGTTAAGAGAAAGCAACAACAAATGATAATTTAACGGAAAGGAACAACAAACGCTAGTTAAGCAAAAGAAACAGCAAATGATAATTTAACGGAAAGGAACATCAATTGCTAATTTAATTGAAAGGAACAACACGTGTGAAAATGAGAGGAACTTTCAAGCAGCAAAATACAACAAATGGAATATGGAATAGCAATCGACAACATTCAAATGAAAGCATCTATCTTCTACAAACAAACAATATCAAAACATTAACATGATTATGCATTATCTTAACGATGATAAAAAGGGATTTAAAGTTCGAAACATAAATCAAACTAATAAAATACAGATTGAGACAGTAACTCCTTCAAACTGGGCCCTCGGTCCTCAGAAGCACTGCTACTAGAAACTAAGTATAGGAAAATGATGGAAACATTCAAAACCTTTATTAATTCCATAGTTGAGACAACATTTACAGAAACTGTTTGCGCAGAGAAATTTTGAATTATGAATGCCTAGATACAATTCTTGGATTATCCTTTCCAGGATTCACTACCCTTTATATATTACAAAATATGGGTAAATTAAGTTATCCTGAGGATCGAGAGATCCTGAGGATTGCTATTACTATTTATGAAGTTTACAAAATAGAGAACTAATCTCTCTTAAAACTTCCTTATGCTCCATATATTTAACCTCCAATAGATTGCACATATTTGAAATATCTTCCGCTATCGTGATTTTACCAAAATTTACCCATTCCTATAACAAAATCAAACAATTCCAAACATATTTTAAAATTTATGAACTTCAATTGAATGATAGTTCTAGAAGATGTTTTAATCATTTCCTATCGTATTTTATTCCTAAGTAACATAAAAGTAAGTCAAGATGATATCATAAATCATGGAAATGAGGAGAATATATGTACCTTTTCATAACCCAACAATTTTCTCAGGTGATGGCATGTGAACCATGTCAAAAGTTTGCAGGAAAACAAAAACTTTTGTCTCTATCTTTAAAACCCATCATTGCTCATGGACCTTTTGAACAGTGGGGCCTAGACTTCATTAGAGAAATCCATCCTTCATATTTTGGACAACACAAATGGATAATCACATCCATAGATTACTTTACCAAGTGGATTGGCGCAATCCCAACCCGAAATGCAATAAATAAGGTAATCCTGAATTTTCTCGAAGGGCATATTTTTTCTAGATTTTTGTTATCCTAAGAAGATGGTTACTAGCAATGCTCAATCTTTCAAATCAAATTCAATGGTCAAATTTTGAAATAAATATAACATCAAGTTGGTCCATTCCAATCCTTATTATCCCCAAGGCAATGGGTTAGCAGAATCATCCAATAAAATCCTCATAAGTATTACTAAAAAATTACTTGCAGAAAACAAAAGGTCATGGGATTTCAAATTAAAATTTTCCCTATGGGTTGATCGGATCAGTACCAAGAAATCTATTGGAACTTCCCCTTTCCAAATGGTGTATGGAACAAAGGTTGTTTCCCCAAACAAATTGGGTTTACCTATTCATAAATTTCAACAAGAGTTAGAAGAACCCAATGACATTCAAAGGAGACGGAATAGAGAAAATCTGGTTCAGAAAGTTGTTACTCATCAGAGAAAAGTTAGAGCAACTTTTGATCAAAATACAAAGAAGGATATTTTTCAAGAAGGAGATCCTGTATTGATATGGGATGCTAGAAGAGAGGAAAAAGCTAAACACGGTAAGTTTGAAAATTTATGGTATGGTCCTTTAAAAGTAGCTAAGGTCATGAACAACAATACCTTTCTCTTTCACAATTTGGATGATAGTGAGATTTTCGGAGGCCCGGTAAATGGGATATTCCTAAAACATTACTTCTTTTAAAATCAGTTATAAAGTTCAGTTTGTACAGTAGGTTTTAATTTTGCACTAAAATACAGACTCCATATACCCAATGGAATTGCTTCTTTATAGTTTTGTGGTTTCGAACAAAAGATAACAAAGAAGGGAAATAAAGTGAATAAGA
This sequence comes from Picea engelmannii, assembly GCA_009831015.1. Lineage (NCBI taxonomy): Eukaryota > Viridiplantae > Streptophyta > Pinopsida > Pinales > Pinaceae > Picea > Picea engelmannii. The sequence continues at coordinate 2,229,854 of ML777185.1, forward strand.
GGGATATGAAGGCATTGGTCAGCAAGTTATTAAAGTTTCATCATGAAAAGTTATCTCCATAAGGAGACAATGTTAGTCCTTAACCATGTTTTTGACTGATTGGGTGTTCTTAATCCCTGTTCTACCCATTTTTCATGATTTTTTGTTAACCTTTGTTTTTTCCCCTTCTTGGCTTGAAAGCTTGTTTTCATTCTTTTATGCACATTTTAAATGTTTTTGAGTTTTTAAAAGTTAGGATATGATATAAAATTATTTCTATCACATCACTTGTCATTTCCTTCATTTGAATTTTCAAATTTATCAAAGTGGAAAGAGATCTACAAGAATAGCACTATTCTTGAAGTGTCGGGAGTAATGATAGTTCTGCATGCACCACCTTCTCGAGATCGTGTTTTAACACTCGAAATTATTGCTAGAGGATATACATATCTCTGTATGATCTATATCGAGTTGCAATTCTCATGATGACATCTAACTCGGAGGATTGGATTGTACTCACCACCTTGACATCAAATCAACACGCCCAATTATTATTCCATATGTATGAAATCATAATCCACTTATTTTTAGTATGTCTATAATTCTATACATGATTTGAAGGTAAAAATATAACTCTCGGACTTCAAAAAACATCAAAATTTGGTGATCAAACCCTTGACATTCTCATAAATTTTCTACGGAATTGTATCAGTGTCACAATGCCAAAAAAGAGTGGGAAGATAACTAGGTTGGACCGAGAAGGGACATAATTACTAAAAGCATTTCCTCAGATGGAACGAAATTTTAAAGATGCAGGTTGGTTTGACTTCTCGACATTTCAGGGTCACGACGAGCATATTTATATGATCTTTGCACAAAATTTCAATGGTTTCAAAACTGTTAGGAACCAAATATCAATATAGCATATAAAAACCTTAGAGTAAGTACTCAATGCCTTGAAAAAGAGACAAATTTAGATAATAAGCCTCTTCGAGGGGGAAACCTCCTTATGCCCACATAAATGTACAATTCCAAGATTATTCCAAATGAAAATGTCTCCTTGGTATATATAGGAGACTAGGAGGTATAATTACAACTAATGGAATAAAGCCAACATAAATAAAATAACATTACTAATGTAATATGCCCCAATTAAGGGGTAATGATCCAATATTAGGGCTTAACATGCCCCTCCCCTTGAGACAAGTGTTGTCCGCAACGCTTGAGTAACTCTGGATGCTTCTGTATAAAAGACTCATTTCCCAAGTGGAATCTTCAGCCGGTAGTTTCCTCCATTTAATGAGATACTCTGAAATGGATCTATTCCTCAGTTGGTGAACTCTTGTGTCAATGATGGCTTCAGGATCCAATATGATTTTTCCTTCCTCGTCAAGTTCTAGAAATATAGTTTGAACTGGGATCTTGTCCCCTATAACCTTGTTTAAGCATGAAACATGGAAAACTAGGTGTACTCATGAAGATGCAGGCAACTCCAATTTGTATGCCATAGTACTAATATTTTGCAAAACTTTATAAGGGCCACAGTACTTTGGTGATAATTTATTATCCTTTTTGGCTTGCTTGAGGGACATCTGTTTGTATGGTTGTAGTCTTAAAAACACCCAATCCCCTACTTCAAAAATTCTTTCACTACGATGATGATCTGCTTGTTGTTTCATGTGATTTTGTGCCATGGTCAGGTTGTCCTTTAAGATTTGGAGAACTTGTTGTTGATGCTCGATGTGATCTTCCACTGCTTAAACCTTAGATTTTTATTTTAGAGAAGAAGTGATTGAAGGAGGGTGGTATCCATAGAATTCCATAAATGGTGTCATTTTTGTTGCAGTATGAAGGGAAGTGTTATACCAACATTCTGTCAAGGGTAACCATTTGAACCATTGTGTTTGTTTATCAAAGACAAAGAAACGAAGGTAGCCTTCCATACATTTTCTCACTATCTCGGTTTTTCCATCAGATTGAGGATGATAGGATGATCTATGAGCCAATTGAGTATCCAAACAAGAAAATAATTCTGTCCAAAAATGTCCAGTGAAGATGGGATCTCTATCACTTACAATAATCTTTGGGCTTCCATGTAGCTTTTGAACTATCTCCATGAATGCAGTGGCAACTGTACTATCTTTGAAGGGATGAGAGAGTGCACAAAAGTGTGCATACTTGGTTGGTCTATCAACAATCACCATGATGACACTCTTTCCTTCATATTTCGGTAACCCTGTGATGAAATCCATGGAAACCTCCCCCCAACGCTGACTTGGGATGGATAATGGTTGTAAAAGACCTGGGGTCTTAATTGTTTCCACCTTATTTTGTTGGCAAACCAAAAATTCTGCCACAAACCTTTCAACATCAGTTTTAAGGCCATCCCCAAAAAAATACTCTTGACTCTATGGTAGGTTTTCAAAAATCCCGAGTGCCCTCCTACTGGAGAGGTGTGCAATTCCATTAATACCTTTTGTTTGAGTTGGGAGTTCTTACATAAATATAAGTGATCTTTGTACCATACTGAATCGTGTTTCCATGTAAATGTATCTGATGCATTGGAATCATGCTGCAACCTTTGAATGAGAGTCCACACTTTTTCATCATTCTTCCATTTATCCCTTACGTCTATTATCCAATCGGGTTGGATGATCGAGATAGCACAAAGAAACGCCTCAACATATTCATCCTTTCATGAGAGTGCATCTGCCACAACATTTTGCTTCCCCTTTTTGTAGACGATTTCAAAATCATAACCTAATATCTTAGTTACCCATTTTTGTTGTTCTTCTGAATATAGTCTTTGTTCCAAGAAGTATTTAAGACTATCATAATCTGTTTTGACCTTGAAGTGCCTACCTATTAGGTAAGGACGCAATTTCTTTAATGCATGTAGTATTGCCATCATTTTCTTCTCATAAATGGGTTTTTGTAAGTCATTTCCCTTGAGTGGTCGACTTTCAAAATCCAGGGGCCTTCCTTCTTGCATTAGGACAACACCAATTCCATTTCCAGAGGCATCACATTCCACAATAAAGTTTTTTGTGAAGTCTGGAGTGGTCAAGACAGGAGCTTTGTACATCATCTCTTTAAGTTGTTCAAAAATTTTAGTTGCCTCTGGAATCCATGAAAATGCATCCTTCTTAGTTAGTGTCATTAAAGGTGTTGTTATTCTTCGATAGTGCCAAACAAACTTGCGGAAGTAACCTGTCAAACCCAAAAATCCTCTAAGATTCTTCAATGTTTTGGGAATCGGCCAATCCATCATGGCCTTAATCTTCTTAGGGTCTACCTTAACACCTTCATGAGATACAATATGACCCAAATGCTCTACCTCCTTCACTCCAAAGAAACATTTGGATGGTTTGGCATATAGTTGTTGCTCCTTTAGTAGTTGTAGCACCTTGTCAACATGTTGCACATGATCCTCCCAAGACTTTCTATAGATTATTATATCATCAAAAAACACTAACACAAATTTTTGAAGGAAGGGCTTGAAAATGTAATTCATCAACCCTTGGATTGTGGAAGGTGCATTTATAAGGCCAAAAGGCATGACCAAAAATTCATAATGGCCTTCATGAGTTTGGAATGTTGTTTTTGGGATATCTTCTTCCTTCATTCTAATCTGATGATACCCTGAACAGAGATCCAATTTTGTGAAATAGATTTCTCCATGTAGTTCATTTAAAAATTCATCAATTACAAGAATAAGAAACTTATATTTAATAGTGATCTTGTTGAGCTCTCTATAATCTGGATGCATATGCCATGAGCCATGTTTCTTGAATACCATTACCACTGGTGCAGAGTAAGAACTTTGGCTAGGTGTAATAATGCCAGCCTCTAACATTTCTTCAACCATGCACTCAATTTCACTCTTCTGGGCACAAGGGTATCTGTATGGCCTAATGTTAGGAGGAACACTCCCAGGAATTAGGTGAATTTCATGATCATGATTTCAAGTGGGTGGAAGACCTTTGGGAATATCTTCAAACACTTTGGAATGATTATCAATGATCCCTTGGAGATCTTGAGGAATAGCTGGCTTAGATGTTTGAACATCTAGTGAGCATAGTTGTGCAATAACGCCTTGATGCCCCTTTTTCAATAATTTTTTCATACCATTACAGCTTATCACCTTACCGAGTTTCCCTGTGATACCTCTTAACTCAATATATTTTCCTTCCAATGAAAATTTCATGAAAAGTTCTTGAAAATTAAAAGCCATTGTTCCTAATGATTATAACCATTGGATTCCTAGTACAACATCAGCACCACCCATGGGTATAGAAATGATTGGACTATTCATTACATATTCCCCCATAGTAAGATTGATGTTCTTTCATTTTCCTGAGAAATTGATAATTCCTCCATCTACAATCATTACTTGAAACTCTGGCATTGGATATACAAAGAAATTGAGAGCTTTGGCTAATTCATAGTGAATGAAATTATGAGTACTGGCAGAATCAATTAGGACTATTACCTTTTTCTTTTTGATGTATCCTTCGATCTTGAGGTTTTGAGGAGTGCTAATTACAACCAATGCATTACACGATATCGTGAGATTCAACTCTTCAGATGAAATTTCTTCTATGTTTTCATCTTGAGATGGTTCTTGCTCTTTTTCTTCTTCCTCTTTACAATCTATGTAGAATAATTTCTTCTCACCACACTTATGTCCCTTACTATACTTGCTGTCACAATTAAAGAATAAACCTTTTTCTTTTCTTTCCTCCAATTGTTGAGGTGTCAACCTTGTAGGTTGAGGTGTTTTAGAAGAAGGAGCATTATTCTCTCTATAGATGTTGGGATTGGTCCTTCTAGTAGCCATAGCCATAATTTTACTTTCAACATTTCTTTCCACCTTAAATGCATTCTCCAATGATTTGGGTTCCCAAAGGTGAACCTCATGTTGAATGTTGTCCTTTAAAGTTCCTATGAATACATCAATCAAGTGCTCATCTGGAATATATGTTACCTATATATTCAATCTTTGGAAGTTCTCAATGTGCTCTATAACTGAACCCTTTTGCTTGAGATTTATCAATTGGCTAAAGAAGGTATTTCTCCTTGTATTCTCATAGTGTGTTATCATTTCTTCCATGAAAATTGTCCAAGTGACGAGTGATTTGCGAGAACAAAGCCATCGATACCATACACATTTATTGGGTTCTAAATATATAAAGAAGCAATTCATACCTTTTGTGTACGTGGCACATTATGTAGATCAAAGAATTGCTCCATCTGATGTATCCATGTGATTGGGTCATTGCCATCAAACTTCCTCATATCGATCTTAGGAACGTGGTTGGTATTCAACCCAAAGTTGGAATTTCTCCATTCTTGATTCACGTTCCTTGTGTCCTCATCATGAATTTCATGGGATACATTATCACTTTCAGGTGTACTCTCTATTATGAAATTTTTCAATCCTTCCATGATATCCCCTTTTAAACCCTCCATCATCTCTTGTAGTTCATATTTTGTTACTGTCTTCTTTTGTAAATCATTTATGTCCCTACACATTTCTTAACCTTCATCAAGAGTTCATGTAGGATTATCTGGAGGCTTATTCGGTGTAGAAGTTCCCTTTTTGGGTGGCATGTTGGGAAAGTATCACTCTTGAACCTTGATTTTGAGGTGGTTCTGCTAGACAATATTTATTTTGTTGTATCTCCAAAGTTTTAGCCCTTCTGGGTATGAAAATATATTTTTTTTAGTTCTTTGATATTTCTTCTCTGCAATGCCATAGGTCTGATCAAAATTGGATGTGCCAAGTGGAATTTATGGTAACTTCCCCACAATTTGTTGATTTTTGGCCTTTCTGGGAGATGTCACTTGTATAGCGTGCCCCACACAAAATAATTGAAATAAAATTCTAAAACTTGTACCCAAAATACAATAGACTGTCCATTATCTAATGCAACCATTCTCACTCAATTTAGATACTCTAGGAAGAAGTAATGATTATTTTACCTAGAACACCTTCTTGAGACTAGTCAATAGGACTAGTCAGATACCCTATCTTCCATAGGGTGTATATACAAATGTAAGACGACCCAGAAGCTAAAATTTTTACCAAATATACCTTACTAATATATGTGAAATGTTGTGAAATGTTGTGAAATGTAAGACGACCCAGGTTCTGAAATGTTACAGAAACAATTTTATAGCGAAAATTCTGCAATGAATCAGTTCAGGATGATTCCAGAACCCTATCTTGCACAAGTTGTATCTCTGAAATTATAAGGCCTAGGAGCTGAAATTTTAACCCAATGTACCTTGATCCGTCTACTAAGTTTCCTCCAAGACGTTCCTTCTGAAACGTTGTAGAAAAAAAGTTATAGCAAAAATTCCAAGGTGTCTTAGATGTAGCAGCGAAACCCTAAGACCTTGAGCTCTGATACCATATGTTAAGAATCAAATATCAATATAACATAGAAAAACCTCAGAATAAGTAATCAACACATTAAAAAAGAGAGAAATTCATATAATAAGCCTCTTTGAGTGGGAAACCTCCTTATTCCCACATAAATTTATAATTCCAAGATGATTCCAAATGAAAATGTCTCCTTGGTATATATAGGAGACTAGGAGGTATAATTACAACTAATGGAATAGAGCTGACATAAATAAAATAACATTACTAATGTAATATGCCCCAATTAAGGTGTAATGATCCAATATTAGTGCTTAATAGAATCTGTGGTTGGTAAAATCCTCATCCACATGATAGAGCATTCCATAGCTGAAGCTTGTAAGTTACTAGTATATGGGGAAAGATGGTGGAAGAAAGAAAATTTAGTTATGGAGTTTGTAAATCAGTTTTTAATTCTAGAAAAGGAAAACCCCAATTGGAGCCAAGGAATCCCACACAACTAAGTGAGAAAATAATGGCATACTTCTTTGTTGATCATTCACAGGTACATTACCTACAAAGGCATATTTTCTCTAGTTCATCTTTAATATATTAGACTATTAATTCATGTGAATGGTGACTACCCTCTTAATATAACTTATTTCTTATTAAAAATTCTATCTAATATGTCTAAGAGGATTCAATCACATCAAAACATTGGTAGTATTTTATTTAAATGAAGTTCAGAGGTCTTGGGATTGGTTAATCCATTCATTAAAACCTAATCCACATGAAACTAAGTCTAAAACTGTTAAGGAGAAGAAACCTGAAAAAGGTAAAAAGGCCTCTCAAGACACTGATATTTTGATGAAACAAAATTCCCCTGCATCCAAGATAATGCGCTCTGGTAAGAGAAAGTTACAGACACAACAAGCAATTGGTGATTTTCCTATGGGCAAACTTAACGATAAAATCACTACAGTTCGAGGTAAAAAACTTAAAATTGATGAAGAGATTGATGTCCATTTGATCCAGACATCAAAGAGGAACTTGATGAACCCGAATATTAAACCACAAGCCCAGTCCAATGTCTAGCTAAATAGAAGAAACAATGTACAGGAAAAAGGGTTGCAAAGGGTAAGAAACAAAGTAAGAAGAAGAAACTTGTATCTAAATACCCTAGAAGAAATTCTACCAGGGATGCAAAAAAATTCACACTAAATTAAAAGGCTATGTTTGATCCTTCTATTAAGAAGGAAAAACCTCTTATCATAGAAGAAAATTCCGAAGATACTAAGAAAGAGATAAAAGAAAAAAACTTGGCATCTTCTTCACACAGGTCAAAGGAGGAATCTGAAGAACAGAGGAAAAAACGTGAAAAGGGAAAATAGATTGCATAGTGTTCAAGGAGACATGTAACTAGGGAAACCACAAGGTCAACTTTAGTCAATGAATCCACATTCAAAGGCACTTATGCAATTAACAATGAGAAAAAGTATCCTTTTCTAGAAATAGACCAACTACAAGATCTTCCAGAAACCAGAGAATCAGAAAGCACTAAAGAAGAGGATCTTAGCACTGGGTTTTCCTCAAAATATGAAATTAAAATAAGGAAACCCCAAGATTCCATAGATTTGAATCTACTTGCCCCACTAGAATAATATCCATAATTCAAGGTGGAATTAAGGAAATAAAAGGATAGGGTAAAAGAGTTGCAAGGTATTATTAAAAAATTGAAGAAAGAAAAATCCTTTGTAGAGCAATGGAATGCTAAACAATAGGAAAAGATACAAGAATTCAAAAGTAAGAGGAAAGAGAAGAAGGACTTGCTAAAGAAGGTAATAGAATTCAATATAAGATTGTATTGGCATAATGTGGTGCTAATAACTAAGCTCAAACAGAGGGACACCAGAGCTTCTGCAGTTATCATACAATGACAGTCCAAGGAAAATCTGCCTCAGTTTTTGATTGCTCAATTCTATTACCAAGATAGTAAAGATGAGCATTTTGGTTATTAGTGATTCGCTCAAATAGAACATTTTGGTATCTCATATGAACTAGCTTAGCAACACATTATTCCTCTTTTTGTGGGATTTCCAAAGCTTCATCAAGATGTCACCTAATCTATATTTGGATTGGTTGTTAATCATACTACACTATAGGCATTAGAAGTACTCGTATGAGTTTTTCTCTCCTAGGAAATAGTCAATTGATATGATCCTATTTTAAAATAGTAATCTAAAAAATAGGATCTATAGGAGTAATCTGTGTGCTTTAAAAATACATTGAAAATATTGTATGGGGGTCGATCAGTTGGGAATTCAAGGGCTATTTTTGTAAAGACTCCACTATAAAACAAAGACAATATTTTCATTTTGGCACTAAATGGAAAAATCATTTTGATGGTCAGATCTTCTTTTCATATTATTATCTGTTTATTTTCTTATTTGAATGCATGTATTCTATTGCAAAGCATATGATTTCTTGATTGTGAGTAACATAATGAAAATTTTATTATTTTGTTCATAATCAAGATTTTTTTCAAGTACCATGTTCTTATTTCTTAATGATATTTGGGAATGAGAAATCCATGTGTGAGTTGACAAATTGGATACTCATATATCTTCCTTTCTTTATTTACCTTACCATCTGATCTGTTAAAGTGTCCATTATTTACTAAGTCGTTGGGATGTTTATTTATCTTTCACATTGAGCTATATATTTTATTGAATCCTTGAAGCCATCTTTCAACCATTTTCTAAAACCTATTCAGAAAACCCTTTATAAAAATACCATTGCAATAAATTGATGATGCCCTAGCTTTCCCTCTCACATTCAAGTGAAACTTTAGGGACTAACAACCCTCATAATTTCCCATAGATGAAGAAGTACCAAAGTACTGCAAGAAACATGTTTTGTAAATTTTGCAAGTCTGTCGAACATGAAGAGAAGGATTGTCGTTCATTTGATTTGATGAGAGAGCATAGTGGAGACACATGTAGAGTCTGGGGAGAAGAATATTAAGGAGGAGCTCTACAAATAATAGTCTAGGAAGTTATAATCAAGAAGGAAGAGGAGGGTTGAGAGGCCTTGGAAGAGGAGGATTCGACAGAGGTAGAGGACCAATTATATGTTACAACTATAATCAGCCTAGACATTTAGCACGAGACTTCCCGAATCCCTACACGACATATATGTACTGTAGACATCTCGACCATATGATGGAGGATTTTCCACAATTAATCACGAAATGAAAAAAAAGAGGAACATTGATGTACAAATGATAGCAACAGAAGCACGTGACAAAAACCCTAAGATATAAATAATTACGCATAGAGGAACTAGAACTAGATTTGATGCCACATATCAAGGAAATAATATCCACCAGTGGTTAAGGAAAGAAGTATATACTCAAAAAAAAATTTACCCTAGAAAGGAAAAAGAGATGTATACATAAGAAAGGAAGGAAGCAATAGGAGTAGAATGGATAAAATCGACTTCAACCACACCACTTTTGTATGATATACCACTAGTGTATGATATTCCACCAGTCTATGACCATTTAGAAAGGTAAGTTGACAAGGTAAGCACTTTGAATAGTTTTCTAAAAACAATTTTACAGTTAATGAAAGATGAGTATTCTTTGAATATGTTGCATGAAATGATTGACCATTTCACCCAAGATAAAGAAACACTTATTGCACACTGAGCAATGAACCAGGTGCAATGCAAAAAGAGAACGAATATGAAGTTTTGAATCAATGTGCAGATAGGAAACTACGGCATGGACAATATCATTCTATATCTAGGTTCCGATGTGAATGCCATCCTGAGGAAGACTTGGGATATAATGGGCTAGTCGAAATTGATTTGTTCACCTATCCAATTAATACTAGCGAACCAACATAATATTTTTCCAAATGGAAGGTTGGCAGGGGTAAGTGTTAACATTGATGGAGTGCACAACTTGGTCGATTTTGAAGTGATTGAGATAGTATATGGAAGAACCCCTTATCCAAAACTCCTCGGACTTGATTGGGCCTTTGAAAACTAGGCTATCGTTGACCTAAAGACGAGACAAACAATATTTCAAGTAGAAGACCTGAAGGTTACCATACCATTATATCCTACTAAAGGAAGAAGATATGTAAAACTAGTAAAAGGAAAAGAGATCGACAACCTGTATAACATGACTACATGGATGGAAGATTATGTGAATCCTACAGTCGATGGTGCACTTAGCTGGAGAACTATTATTTCATGCATGTCAAATTCAAAATAATATTTGGATAATTGGCAGCAAAGATTGCACAAAGTGTCCACAAGGAAATGTGATCGGATTACAAGCACATTGTGATGGATTGGAATTGTGGTATGTGACCCTCCAAGGTATGATAGACTAACTGATGTCATATCATATCAATTTGAATTGAAAATATCATATCAACAAATATTATTAGCATTAGATGTTGAACTGAAAGTGACCCCAACAAGATGATGGGTTGCGCATAAGGATGGAATAAGAGATTGGAAGCAATGCATAAGACTATTACAGGTTAGGTTCGAGACATATAATGAAGATATTATGTAGAAGTATACATGATTGAGTTGTCTGATGGAGAATGTTACACAGTGTATTACAACATGGAATAAAGTACCCAAGAAATAATGGACACACCTGTGTGTACACACCTTGGACAAAATCCCGAATACTTGATACTTGGAACTGGAAGTGTGCAGAGAAACTGCAGAATGGGAAGAATTAACACATAATTTCAAGGTAATGTTTATTTTTTAATATGATACTCCTTTAATTGACTCATGTTTTCATGTCATTAAGAACAATATTTGTTCAACAGAAGACTCGATATAAATAGTACCTATATGTAGCGTGCATAGATATTATTTGATAGGTAAAGATGTTTTGCACTGTTATAATGTTATTGAAGAACACCAAGAGGAGGACCAAAAACTGAAGGAAAGGATGTAGTAGAAGGACCATATCTTAAATTAACCATATATGAAAAGCCATTGAGAACTCAAAATGTAAATATTGGTACAAAATATAAGCCCAAATTTTCAAACATAGGATACTATTGGAATGATGAGGCTATTGAGAAGATAGTTGGCTTACTGCACGATTATCAAAAAGTATTTCCGACTACGTTTTCATAGATAAAATGGATTGTTGGGGAGTTAGGAGAGATGAATATCCCCTTCAATCTAGATGTTAATATAGTGAATAATAGGCCATACAGACTGAACTCAATGTACAAGCATAAGGTAAAAGGGGAGATAGACAGAATGTTGGAAGCTGAAATCATTGAACTTGTCGCATAATCCGAGTGGATTAGTCCAATTGTGGTTTAGGATAAGAAGACAAGAGGGATCATAATTTGTGTAGATATGATTAATTTAAATGATTCCTACTTGCATGATCCCTTTCCTGCACCATTTACAAATGAAGTGTTGGAGAATGTAGGAGGGAAGGAAGCCTATTAATTCATGGATGGATTTTTCAGGATATCATCAGATCACGATTGCACAGAAAGATAGATATAATACTACATTGGCGACCAAATGGGGTTGTTACTAGTACACAATGATTCCTTTTGGATTGAAGAATGCACCAACAGTATTCTCTAGAGTGGTTGTAGAAACATTTAAGGAGTTCATCCATAAGTTCTTAGAAGTATACTTAGATGACTTGATGGTTTTTATCCTGTTGAAGTATCAAATTGAGATTTTGTGGTTGATGTTGGATAGGTGTAGGAAGTTTCAAATATCTTTAAATTTAAATATGTGCATTTTCTTTTCATCATTTGGTATCTTACTGGGCTGTGTAGTGTGTAACCAATGATTTTTGGTGGATCCCATGAAAATTGTTGTGATTATTGATTTACCACCTTCAACTTCAGTGCAATAGTTACAAGAAACGTTGGGGCATACAGGGTACTACATGAAGTTAATTAAATAATATGCGTATATTATAGCCATGATGGAAAGATTTATAAAGAAGGAGAATGTGTTTCGATGGATTGAGGAATGTCGGGAAGGTTTAGATACTTTGAACTAGAAATTGTTTAACACGTCGATTTTGATATTCCCAGATTGGAAGGAGTTTCATGTTCATGTGGATGCGTCATTTTTTCTTTAGGTGCAGTATTAGCACAGTCTGAGAAGGATATATAGATCATACCATTGCATTTGCAAGAATGAAGTTGTCAACTATGCAATAGAACCACACTATGACATAACGTGAAGGATTAGCAATGGTGTATGCATTGCAGAAGTTCAAACATTACTTGTTGGGTTCACACTTTAAGATGTACATAAACCATTCTATGCTAATATATTTCGTCAATAAGTCAGTGTTTGGGGGGGGAGAATATGTATATGGATATTATTGTTTCAGGAATATTACTTTGAGGTAATTGTAAAACCAAGGAAATTTAATTCAAGACCTGATCACTTATCGCGCATACTATTAGGAGAAGATGTAGGAAACCTGGATGACAACTTACCAGAAGTGAACTTATTTACAATACAAATTGTTGATGAATATTTTGTAGAAATAGTCAAGTTCTTGAGTACAAGAGCAACCCCATTTGAATTTACATTTTCACAGAAGAAGTAATTAGTAGTGAAGACCGCAGACTATCAACTTATAGCAGGAAATTTGTACAAGTTAGGCACATATGGTATTTTGCGATGATGTGTATTAGAACATGAAAGACATACGATATTGACAGAGACACATGAAGGGGTTGTGGGAAGAAAGTACACATGAAAATCAACAACTCATAATATTTTACATGCAGGATTATGGTGGCCTACCCTTCATAGGGATGCCAAGGAATTTTGTAATACTTGTTATGTTTGCCAAGGAATTGGGAATCCTTCTAAGAGAGATGAGATTCCCTTAGTACCACAAGTGAAATTACAAGATTATGATAAATGGGAAGTGGAATTTGTTGGGATGATAAATCCACTAGCAAAGAGGTCAGGACCTAGATACGTCATTACTACCAGATGGGATGAAGTAGAGCTGGTAAGATATTGCAATGCAAAGATAGCTGCACAATTTTTGTTGAAAATGTGGTTAAAAGGTTTAGATGCCCCATAATAGACATGAGTGATCAGGAAACACATTTTATGAATAGGACAATTGCAACATTGACAGAGGAGTTTTATATTAATAATCAGAAGAGAACCATGTATCATCTTTAGGAAAATGGAGTAGTGGCAGCATTCAATAAGATACTAGAACATGCATTGACAAAGGTGTGTAATATAAGTTGAGGCAACTATGAATTCAAGATTATAGTATTATTATGGCCATATAGGACTAAAAATAAGAAGGTTATAGGATAGACCCCATTCAAACTAGTGTATGGCAAAGAAGTTGTTATTCCTATGGAATTCATATTACTGAGTTTGTGCATTGTTGCTCTGACATAGCTTATAGATTATGGCGTACTGGAGAAGAAAATTTCAAAGCTGGTAGATATGGAAGAGGACCGGTATATCTCAAGTCTCCATCAATAAGTTCAGAAAGCGCATGATAAATCATGGCATGATAGACACATTAAGTAAAATAAGTTTCAGATAGAGAGTTTTTATTTATGACAAGAAGTTTTTGTAGCACCCTAGGAAGTTTCATATGCATTATTTAGGTCCATATGTGATCAGTTTTGTAACATATGAAAGTGTTTTTCAACTGGAGAAATTGAATGGAGAAGTAGTGGAAGGACTGGTTAACGGTAGTCATCTAAACCTGTATAGGGACAATCATACTTCCATGCACTAGTCGGAACACGCAGTATGTGTACCATATTATTTGTATTATAGTGTATTATAGAAGAAAAAGATGAAGAAAAGAAGAAAAGAAATAAACTAACTTGAATGATGAAACAACTAAGGAGATAAATTCAGAAAGTGTCGTAGAGATGTGGAAATAGGAAGGAAGATTGAAGTGTGACAGATATTTGCGCAGAGAGAAGGAAATACATTAAAGATCATACATGATGGGAAAATCATTAGAGAGCGATCATAATGGTGAAGTAGTGGAGACATGTAGTCATAAATGAAAAACGATGATGATACTGTGAAAGAATAGAAATATCTCTACCATGATCCACAAAATAAGTTGAATTTATTGTAAATTATGGAAAGAATTGAATGTGAAGTACAAGTTGGATTAGACTACTGGTTCAAGTGAAAAGAATAGAAACAATTGGTGACAAGTGATAAAAGTAGTTGAAGGGTCGATAGAAAGAAATTATTGTCATTTGAGTCTTCATAGAGAGCAACAAGAGAAGAGAATCCAAGTGAACAAATACGTAGCCAAAGAAGTTAGTTTCCAAATGAGTAGTTGTAGAGAGAAATGGTGCCACCAAAGATAGGAGAAGCTTCGTCATAGCCAAAGAAATAGCGCACCAGGAAGGCATAAATACCTATGACCAAGGAAACACTAGGAGCATTAGAATTTGGGTAAACCCCAGTTCACTATCCAAGAGATTATGTACCACCAAGGAAAACATCATAAAACAAGGGAAATTGTATGAACTCATTGAGCCAGGAATTCCATAAGGTGTGATCATTGAGAAAGATATGCTTGACACAGTAGGAATCCTAAGGTATGTAGACCATGAATTGAAATATGTGAAGAATTTTCCAAAATTGGCTTCAGATAAGAATATAAGTCTAAGACTCACCCTGTATTCATAAGAAATCATAGTAGATCCACAGGAATGGGCGGTGAGGCTAGAAG
Organism: Picea engelmannii; assembly: GCA_009831015.1. Taxonomy (NCBI): domain Eukaryota; kingdom Viridiplantae; phylum Streptophyta; class Pinopsida; order Pinales; family Pinaceae; genus Picea; species Picea engelmannii. The sequence continues at coordinate 2,244,973 of ML777185.1, forward strand.
AGATAGGTAATATAAACCTTTTTTATATTTCTCATTTTGGCAGGAGAGTGAAGATAAATGTTCGTGTCAAGTTATTACTAGTCGTGTGCATGGAGGATTTCTATGGTTATATATACTGATATCCATAGACACATATCTGATTGCGTGTATAATCGGTTTTCCATCAAAAGGGGAAGACCCATCTCCATTATTCATAGACAAGACAAAGAAGAAAGAATTGGCAGAAAGAATGAAGGACAAGTATGGCACATTCAGAGGTGGAGGCGGTCTGGATGTTGAAAGAATAAACAATGATATAGTTCATTTGATGATGCAGGTGCTAGCATGTAATTTTTTCAGGAAATGTTGCAAGGATCATGTTCCAACATGTGTGATAGAAAAAATTGAGAAGTGTGTGACGGGAAATTCAAATGAGTTGGGAAATGTTCATGTTGAACCAGTTCTTGATATATTGCAGGGAAAATCAAGACAAAGGTATGGAATTTCATTATGCCTGGATATTAATATTGATAGCATTAGTAGCTTGGAGGGAGGCAAAGGACACTCAATTTATGAGAGTTGTGAAGAAGTCATGCTTCGCAGTGTGATATGTAAACTTGTAGCATATTGTGCACAAGGAGAGGCAGTTAGATAAAAAATTACGTTATATGTATAAAAGGAAGTAATTCAGATGAGTATCCATAATACACCATGCATACTACCACATGTAGTATAAGAATACAAGGGGATTGCACACTTCAAATCCAGAATACATCATATGTACATTCAGGCCAAGAAGGACACAGAGCAACAATGGTTGTCATGTAGATACAAGTTAATAGAGGTTGATGTGGGACAAAACATAGAAGACTCAGAGGACGAATGGAAAACCCAAGTACCATAAACCGAGCAGCTAGAGAAACAACAATCCAAAATAGAAGAAACAAGAGATGAAGAAGAAGAATAAGAAGAAAAGGAAGGGGAAGGAAATGGCATGGGAGGAAAACATAAGATAGTACTATGCCCGAGGGAGAAGTAGAAGGCATAGGATATGGAAAGATCAGTACCACAATGAAAGAAGAGGAAAAAAATCAAGAAAGTATCTACCCAAGTCCTATCAAAGGATGACTTAGAAAATATTGTGGATCAAGTGAAATAGGTTATAAAGGATGATTTTAAGAGAGTGACGCATAAGCAAGAAGAAAGGTACTTGGACATGCAAATGCAGGTTGTCACACTACAACATATTTTGGAGACAACTAGGATTTCACAAGTAACAATAGGAGAGAATGAGTATATGGAGAGAACAATCGAGGCACAACATATGACATCCCAACCATCTATGACATAAGGAGAGCGACGGGTGATGAAGATAGAAACAAGAGATTTAGATCTCCCTACAACATAATTACAAGAGCATGCAAAGAAACTTAGTCATATTGACTTGGTGCTATATCAGTTGGTGATATAAGTGTTGCATGGTTTACAAATGAGCGTGACACAAGAACTACAATTGTGTGCAATGTCAATTTTGATGGATTTGACAAAGGCAATCATAGATAAGTATGTGTTGTAAGAAGAATATGATCAACTTATACTGGAGCGAAATGAGGCCACATAGTGGACAAAGAGAGTGAAACAAATAGTCCAGGGGGTTTATTCCAGAATAACAGGTGACAAATATCAATGAAGCTATTCAAGGCTTCCACACAAAGATTATTGATTTGGAAGCATGCCAAATACCAAGAAATACACTGGAGGAAAGGGAAAAAAGGGAGAAGACATCGACAAAAACTGTCGAGAAAATCAAAAGTATAGAAGTAGAGTGTGCCAATCTATACAAAAAAATCATGGGAATATGGACTCAATTGATAGAAGACATGGAATTGTAGGAAATTGGGTAGAAGTTACAGGTTGCATAAGACAAGTTGCAAAAGTTTAAGGAAGTAATGAGTACATTACCATCAGCAAAGATGATGGAAACAATGGTAGAGAATACAAAATTTTATTCAAAGATGAACCAGCTAAGGGAGTAGCAGTAGGCTCACACACAAAAGATTGAAACATTGTAGGGAGAAGTATATCTAAGGTTGAAACAATTTCGTAGAATATGAAGGCAATGAGGTTATAAACGATGTAGAAAGAGACACAAGAAATAGAAAAGGATCAATAAGAAGAATAGGAACACAAAGAACAAAGAAAGAGAACTTGTTGCATACTAAGAACTTGGGTATTTAATTATTTATGATACTTGAGAAACAATAAAACCATAAGGAGTTCCACATTTATTCGACTCGGTTACTTCCCAAGAAGAACATCTAAAGTTATCATTACTCTAGAAGAGATATCAATACAAGCAAGAGGAAAGATCACAACTACAAAGGAGACATTTCATAAGTTCATGGAGACTTGAAAGAAATCTTGAAGTAGCTTGGGAAGAGCCACAGGTGAGTTTTGAGAGCCTGTTGGAGAAGAACATTTTGGGTAAGTTTTGGGAATTGTACAAGAGAAAACCATGCAACAATTCAGCAAAGGAGCAACGTGTGTGGAAGAAAATTAGTGTATATTCAAGAGCCAGCATGTGAAAGGCAGAAGTTAGTTAGTAGTAGTTAGACCATTTGGACCATTTTGTAATGGGCTAAGCCATAGTAGTAATGTATAAATATGTATGGTTGTTGTCAATCCGTGCAGTTGTAAAACCATATTTTCAATTTATCATTGACCAACAAAACCCTTCAGAAATTGACCTTTTTAGAATCACCTACATGTCCATATGAAGTCTCACCTAAGGTATCTATTGGGAATGCGGGAACTAGGTTTTTGCAGTAGTAGGGGAATGGGATGTGATTATTCTATTCATTCTTAATTATCTATTATGTGCATGTTATTATGAAAGTTATCTTATTCAGTTAATTAGTGACTCTCAGATTCATATCACCATTATATTCTAGATAAAAACATAAACTCATTACCATACTAGTCATAAGTATTGCACCATGATTACACATAAAAACAATCTACTCTAATATGCATCCACGGAGATTCCATAAGCAATCACACAAAAAACATTCAACGCAACATTTAACGTGGTTCACCCAACTTTGGGCTATGTCCAAAATGGTTCGATTCTTTATTGTGCATTGGTAGTTACTTCAGGATTGTGCATTGTGCTTACAAAGGTACATCATGGTTATTCTCTCCTCCTATCCTTACCACTCTACAATAAAATCCTTTCTCTCTCTCTCTACATCATCTCCTTATTACCGCTCGAGATGAACTCCCAAACATAGTAGAATAAAACAGAAGCTAGTAGAACTCATCCAAAATGGAACCAACCCCTATTCTCCCAACCCAATACATATATATACATGAATTCTAGAGCTTAAAACCCTACTTTGTTCATCCCCAAAACTCTATTACAATACATGCTAACTTCAAGTTAACTTGTTGTTGGAGTTGTTTTCATCTACTTTTATGTCTGCATGTTTCTTTTTCACTTTTATTGTTATTATTCCTACTTTTGCATGCCCTTCTATATTTATCACATTGGGTTGTCATCCTTCGTTTTCACCTACTTTCTTATCCTTATTTATTCCTCTATTTTGTTCCTCTTTTTGTGCACTATCCTCCCGAATTCTCCTCAATTGTGCACTCCCTAGTCTTCCTTATTCTTATGCACACTTCTTCTACACTTAGGATTTTTATCAAAATTGTATCCAAAACTCCTTGTCCAAGAGGCCCCTAACACTCACCTATGGCTCGTCTCAAGCCACTTAGGGCTATTTCCCGCTCCTCCATGCCTCAATGAACTTTTGGGAGGATTCCTTAGCTACCTCCACTTCTTTGAGTATTGTTTCCTTTGTTCTACAATCTCTTCACCTCCCTACACAATAAAGGATGTAAGTTTTTCTTCTTCTTCCTGAGCTTATTCTTTCACATTACCCTGTGTAGTGGCCAATACACCTATCACCCTCACTGCTTCTTCCTACAGTGGTCATAAATCTTGTTGGAGGATATTCTATTGATCCCTAATTTTCTCCACTTCCATGTATGAATACCTCTGTACCAAAATGGTTGGCATACGTTCAGCTAGTGGAAGTTTAGTTATTTTCTTTGAAGTTTGTTGGGAATTTTCCTATGCTTCTCTTAATTTGGCCTCCATGACCTTCATTTCAGGATCTTCCACTAAGAGTGTCTAGATCTTCACTCTCTCCTCAAAGAGTTTGGCAAACTCTTCTTCCACCTTCTTGATGTTGGAAATTGTTGTCATCGTCATTCTCTCCTTGAATGTTCTTACTTCTAGTGGTGTTCCTAGCGTACTGCACAACTATATGTCTTCAATATGTGATCAAAATCCTTTGATGAATTTGTCTCTCTTCAATAAATTCTCTTCCATAGTGGTTTCTACTACTATCGATTCTTTCAAAATTTCCTTGTATCATTTTTGGATGCCTACTTGTGTTTTTTTCTCCATAATTTTGGCTTCATCCTTTTCCTTGAGGGATTTATTTACCCTTTTCTAAACCTTGTTCTTTTCTTTCAATACTTCTTCCACTCGACCTTTATCTTCCCTCTTCTGCTCGAGAGAAGTGTCATATTGTTCCTGCAACTGAGTCATTTCATCAATTATTTTTTTCATATCCCCATGTACTTCATCTCCTCAGATCCTAATCTCTTGCAACAAGACTATTTGAAAGTCTTGTAATATGTGTATCAACATATGCAATACAACTAGGTTCATATGTCTTAGCGCATTCACATGTTCTTGTAATTCGGTCATTGGAAATTCAAGTGTGTATGTCTCAATTTGGAGTGTTTTGTTTCCGGCTGCTAGTTGGGTTAATATTGGATGTGAAGTCTTTGCATCCTTCCCTGGAATTATAGGCAGTCCTCCTTTGGTCCTGCTCTCTTTTGTTATGTTGGATCCTTCCAAGAGTTATTGCAGTGTTACCATTTTCTCCTACACCCTCTATTGTTTATCTTCCTTTTTTTTGGTTGCTTCCTCAATGAATTCCTCTGTGGTGTCTCATACTTGGTAGTCGATTCAGTCGATGTTGTAATTGATCAAAGTACAAACTGAGATTTCTATTAAGCCCTAAATAGTGGCTCATTACCCCTTAATTAGGGCATATTATATTAGTAATGTTATTTTATTTATGTCGGTTTTAGGCCATTAGATGTAATTATACCTCCTAGTCTCCTATATATACCAAGGAGACATTTTCATTTTGAATCATCTTGTAATTGTACATTTATGTGGGCATAAGGAGGTTTCCCCCTCGAAGAGGCTTACTATATGAGTTTCTCTCTTTTTCAAGGCATTGAGTACTTATTCTAAGGTTTTTCTATGCTATATTGATATTTGGTTCTTAACATATGGTATCAGAGGTCAAGGTCTTGGGGTTTCGCTGCTACATCTGAGACACCTTGGAATTTTCGCTTTAATTTTTTTTCTACAACATTTCAGAAGGAACAGCTTGGAGGAAATTTAACATATGGATCAAGGTACGTTGGGTTAAAATTTCAGCTCCTAAGACCTTATACTTTCCAAGATACAACCTGTGCAAGATAGGGTTCTAGAATCATCCTGAACTGAGTCATTATGGAATTTTCGCTATAAAACAATTTATGTAATGTTGCAGACCCTAAAATCTAGAGGATATTCAAAAAACTTAGTAAGGTATATGTGGTAAAAATTTCATCTTCTGGGTCATATTAAATTTGTAGATACACATTGTGGAAGATAGGGTATCTAACTAGTCCTATTGACTAGTCTCAAGAAGGTGTTCCAGGTAAAACAATTATAACTTATTCCTAGAGTATCCAAATTGAGTGAGACTGGTTTCATTGGATAGTGGACAGTCTGTAGTATTTCGGGTACAATTTTTATAATTTTATAGCATTTATTTTGTGTGGGGCACGCTATATAAGTGAGATCTCTTGGAAAGGACAAAAATCAGAAAGTTGTGGGGAGGTTACCGTAAATTCCACTTGGCACATCCAATTTTGATCATACCTATGGCATTGAAGATAAGAAATATCAGAGAACTACAAAAAAGAAAGTTTCATACCCAGAAGGGCTGAAACTTTGGAGATACAACAGAATAAATATTTTCTAGCAAAACCACCTCAAAATCAAGGTTCAAAAGTGATACTTGGCCAACATGCCACCCAAAAAGGAAACGTCTACACCAAATAAGCCTCCAGAAAAGCCTAATTGGACTCTTGATGAAGGTGAATAAATGCGTAGGGACATAAATGATTTACAAAAGAAGGCAGTAACAATAGATGAACTACAAGAGATGGAAGCTAAGTTGGAGGCAATAAATACTAAGATGGATGGTTTAAAAGAGGAGATCATGGAAGGATTGAAAATTTTCATAATAGAGAGGACACTTGAAAGTGAAAATGTATCCCATGAAATTCATGATGAGGACACAAGGAAGGTGAATCAAGAATGGAGAAACTCTAACTTTGTGTTGAAGACCAACCATGTTCCTAAGATCGATATGCAGAAGTTTGATGGCAAGGCCCCTATCACATGGATAATTCAGATGGAGAAATTCTTTGATCTACATAATGTTCCACATACACAAAAGGTACGAATTGCTTCTTTATATTTAGAACCCAATCAATTTGTAAGGTATAGATGGATTTGTTCTCTTAAATCACTCGTCACTTGGACAATTTTCACGGAAGAAATGATAGCACACTATGATGATACAAGGAGAAATACCTTCTTTAGCCAATTAATAAATCTCAAGCAAAAGGGTTCAGTTATAGAGCACATTGAGAACTTCCAAAGATTGAATATAAAGGTAACAGATATTCTAGATGATCACTTGATTGATGTATTCATAGGAACTTTAAGAGATAACATTCAACATGAGGTTCGCCTTTGGGAACCCAAATCATTGGAGAATG
>ML777185.1:2280091-2327549 GCA_009831015.1 Picea engelmannii
GTATGTATGTATGTATAATCGTTGATACCTTCTCCTCGAGTTTTAGTTTCTCCCTCATCCTGATTCACCCTAATGCCAAAACCTCCACGGGTCCCACCTCTTTTTGTATCATTATATATATATATATATATAATTGTTGATACCTTCTCCTCGGGTTTTAGTTTCTCCCTCATCCTGATTCACCCTAATGCCAAAACCTCCACAGGTCCCACCTCTTTTTGTATCATTATCCATTGATTGACATGCCAGGACTACTCACTAGTCCACATGTAAGGGAATATACCTTCGATACCATTCCCTTTGAAGTTTGAAAAAACCATGATATTTCATACTCTGAATTCTCGACCCCAATAATGGTCTTATTCGAGGATTTGGTTTAGCACTTTCCCTGATGTTTTAATCAATGCACCTATCTTACTTAATAAGCTTTAATTATGGAAATGATGTGCATTAAAGGGACAATTTAATATCGGATTTGGAAAAATCATCATACACACCTTAGTTATGGCATACTCTTGCTAGTTGAATGTGCATTACGAGTTATAAAAAACACCCTTTCATAACAAAACTTGCACCATAAGTTTTACAAAATTAGTCCGCAAAGTTTGTTTTTTTCCTAGACTCCCTCACCTATTGAGTTTTCCTTCTCTGTTACCTACAACTACTTGTTTACTGGTAACCTTTTGTTTTCTATTGCTTAATCAATTTTTCATTATTACAACTAATGTGTTATTCTTAATATAAGATGATGTTCGTTTTAATGTGTAATTGAAAATTAATTTGGTCATTCATCATGGTGAGACAAAACCCCAAAAGATCTAGGAGCTCGGTGTACTTCCAGGGTGCCGAAAGCCTCTAATCATCATCGCGTCCGGTCGAAACTTTGGTGACTGACAAAATTCCTCATATTGGTGAGGACTATTGCCTCGGATTTTAAGAGATATACATGATTTTCGACTCCACATATTTTCCTCAAGATGACGAAGTTTTAGAGGTGTATGAGAATATCTTGAAAAGAGGTATTCACCAGGTATCTTTCAGGCCACAAATGTTCCTATACAACGAGGCATAACATTGATGTCTCAGGAAATTTGATGCTTCCACAGAAAAAATCATAAGAACGAATGGGATGCGAGTAGCTTCCCTCGGACTAGAGGATATTAGCGCCAGATATGACCTTCCCGCTCCTACTTTGTCATTGAATGAACCTTTTCTAAAGGGATTCTCCCAAGCCAACAAAACACTGGAAAAAAAATGAAACACCAGAGGGTTGAAGAGGATGAAACCCTTAAGCATTCTCAGAAATTGGTCCCCACCCATAGGCTTAAAACTCCTTACAAGTTGTTGGTGGCCATTCTCTATCGTTTATACGGGGAAGAAAAAAGTACGTACTTCCAAATTGATTAGTTACCTTTGGCACACACCATCATTAGAACGGGATAGGCCTTCAACTGGGTGGATATCCTAGCCTTTAATGTATGTATGCATGCAAAGAATATCCAAGGTATGAAGAAGCCATGTTTTTATATGTTTGCTTATATGATAGACACCATTTGTTCCTCAGTACATTTTCCTGAACTAGAATGGAATTGGTTCTGAAGTCAACCCCACATTATTCCTCACCCCTCTGCATTCCTCCCTTTTCATAATTGGGAATAAATTATGAGATTTGTAATTTATTCCTCACCCCTCTACACTCCTCCCTTTTCATCTTCCCCAAACATAGGATATCCTTTGAGGCTACAAGTGGTATGAAAGGGGTGGTTGTTTGGTTCTTCTACAAGTACTATTCATTCATCGAGGTTTATGGGACCACAAGGGACCCACATCTCTTGCCTTATTTCATCCCAGACTAGATACTAATGAGGGAAATAGCATAAAAAACGATGGGGTCTGAAGTCACCACACTGTTGCAAACCATTAGTAAAAGAGTGTGGCCAATATTCCCTCTCCACATTGGAACATATTCCATCTCCAACACTCAAAACACAAGAAAGGAGGATGAGACCTTATAGGAGTTAATCCTGTGCTTGAGTGATACTAAAGGCCATGATCCTCATGAGATAGCTATCATTCATGTTAGTTTTGTCGACCTCACTCATCCAAATATTCACGTTGTTGATTTTGAAGAGGATAAATTTATTGGAGTACTCCCGTATGATGAAATCTTGCAGTAGCTACCCCACGATGTGTAAAACCGAAAAATTTATCTCGAACAAGAAGATTTAAAGATGGAAAAATTAGCTCATTTCCATAATTTTTGTCAGCAAGAGAAAGATATTGGTAATACCAAATAACAGGATAAATACCCAAAAAGAAAAGTGCCTTGAGTAGAAAAGGCTCCAAGTGGAGCAATATTATCAAATAAGGAAGATTGGTGAAAATATCATACTAGAACATGAGTGCATGTCACACCAGGAATATCTGTAGAAGAAGAAAGAAGAAGAATACAAAAAGTCAGCAAAGGATGAGGAAGCCAAGAGGCTATCTAATGAAGTGCAAGCAGGAAACTAGATGAAGAAGCAGAGGATAAGTGATTGGCCGACAAGGATGAATCAAAGAGAAAAGATGATGAGATTTTAAAGCAAAGTTTAAACCAGACCCCGGGTACTCTGTTGACACCAAACTTTGGGATTGTGAATATACCTCCTCCAGAGTATACCCCCATAAGCTCCATACCATGAGATTCCTCCCTCTCTTCTCAAGCTATCAATTTCAAAGGATCAGTAGTCTCCATTGGAGACTACTATTTTGATAACATAACTAAAAGTATCGAGAAGATATCAACGAAAAGAAAAAGAGGAGAAAAATCCAAGTCTAAGTCACATGCAGGAATGATTTTGTAATGGAAGTTTGGCCCCGATCCTGAAGAGAATGCGATTCAAGCGGCTTCAGTGCTCCACACCTTCGCATTATTAAATGCCTCCTTTGTTCTTTAGGTAACTAATTCCCTCAACATGACCAGGACTCGAATAATAGAGATGGAAACATAGTTGAAAGGCATAAAATAAAAATTCAACATGGATGTCCAGGAAGCTATCAGCGCAGCTAAAAGTGTAAACTCAGGTAAGAGTAATGGTACCCTACATGCACAAAGATACCACTTGAACGAAGATTTTGAAAATAGGATGAAAATCCTATGGGAAACCCACATGAATGAGTTGGAAGTGGAAATACATAAACTTAATGCCTCTCTATAAAAGACTAGTACCTCGACATGTACCATGGAGTCCATCAATGCACAAGCATTGGCTGTCAATGAATATCTAGCTAATAAAAACAACGAACTCCTTGGTCTATTGATCGACATATGGGTAGAGCATTAAAGAAAACTTAATTTTCAAAATACTTTGATTGATATTCAAGGAAGGTATCAAGAAGCTAGCAAGGCTTTTGAGGAGATGTTAAATTGGCAACACAAGCTACAACCTACACCTACCTCCCTGTCAGTTTACTTGAAAAGAGAAAGAATCTGGTACCAAATGATTTTTGACACTAGCAAACCTCTCTTCATGAGTGTCTATTCCACACAAGGGGTGGTTTCTAACACATGTGCACAACTATGGAAATATGCCAATAATCTTGTTGCAGAGGCAGGGGTACAACCATTGCAATATATAAATGAAATGACTTATGTCAGCACTAGAGTGGTTGAGGTGGAAAATATAAAGAAGGACATTCAGACAAGCATTTAATATTTGAGTCCCTTGGGATTTGATGGTTTATGTGTTGTAATATTTTTGGAGACAACAAGGTTTGACCCCATGACCTGCATAACTCTCCAAGGCTTAACATACCCGCCACAACCAACACACCACCATATAGTACTTAACCATATAATGGTTCACATTTTATTTAAATTAATGTTAATGTTTTTTTGGAGAGGAAAAGGGGTCGAGGGATATCCCCCAACCCCTAGTCATATACTACACCAAACGACCCAAAACTTAAGTTTGTGGGGAGCTTAACCTTGAATTGCACGGGAGTTATACCACATGCAAACTATATATAGTATAATATAGATTGCACTATATATATATATATATATATATATATATATATATATATATATATATATATATATATATATATATATATATATATATATATATATATATATATGTATAATAAAACCAATGGATATGCACAAGAATTGAACCTGGAACCTCTGCTAGAATAGAGGAAGGCCTTAACCAATCTGCCAACAACCCATATTTAGCGAGATTCCACTAAAATAAGTAAATAAGTTGCAACTAGTTTGGGAAGTGGTTTTGGAGGTTTCCCTATATATTGGGCATGAATTACAATGCAATGACATGCATCCATATGAATATATATATATCTAGGTGCACATATACCAAGACAAAGAATCGATCCTGAGGTGGTACAGATTGTACGGAAGTATGTACAAGTACAAGGCAAGTTTGGTGTTGCACCGCAAAGCATGCCAAATGGTACCTTGACGGAATTTCAAGTGTTTTATATCAATTCTGCACAATTTTTCACAAGGATCATGAAATTAGACTTTTATTTTGATTTAAGGTCATTTGTAATACTTTTTTTCTCAATTTTTCATTAATGGGCATTTAATGCATTGTTTTGCATGCCAAAAAACATGAAATTGAGCTAGTTTGGAAATTGGTCGACTTTATAGTCAAAAGTTTTAGAATTTCGCAAGAATTTCAATGGTGTAGTTATTTTTTTGTTTTGAGTAATGGAATTTAAGAGAATCCATTAAATTTTCATATGTGATTCATCTTACATGTGTTTTTGGTACTTGAGATGGAGAAGGCAGTTTTCATTGGCATGAATGGAACTTAAAGATGGAACAAAAGTATGTAATTTGAGTTTTTTTATTTTTTGTTGTGTCATCTCACTATCATCAAGCAAGATAATATTCAATTTTATGATTTTTTAGGTTCAAACCACATCATCAAAATTCTACAAACCACCCCAATACGATTAGTAAATTATTATGGATCAAGTTAGATATTGCATGTATATATGTAAGGAAATAAGTGGTGTCTAAGGATTTTTGGATCAAGTGGTATTAGAGATATTTTTGGTGTGTGTTGCAATTTGTTTTTGTGATGAGATCCAAGAGTTCAATAGGATCTTTTCAAGGAATAAAGATGAGTAAAGTTCTTATGAAGCTGAGACTTGAGAAGAACATTAATCGACAAATCCAGAGAGAGAATTTTGAGTTAAGAATGCAGTTGCAATCTCTTGAGGAAGAGAAGCAAATGATGCAAGATCAATTGGTATGTCATGGATATTTCCACATGAGTATTTTTCATGAACTAGAGAGAAACTTGCAGATGGCACCATCAATTAGTAAAGTTGGACAAGAAGAGAATGAGATAGTCTCTCTTGCACTATCTTCTTCCAAGAACGTGATTGAGAAAGAAGACTCTTCATATTCCCATCAAGATGGAGAGTTCTCGAGGGTAGTTGAAGCAGAGAGAACCTAAGATGAAGAAGTCCTACAAAAGAAATTGGACTTAACTTCCAGTCCAGATAAGAGTAACACGTGCAAATAATCTCTAGGGAAAGATGTGCATGCTACAGGAAAAGGAATGAAGAATTTTCCCACTGGAGAATGGTCTAGTTATCCACGTGCTTCATGTGGAACTAGAAACCATGATGTGGAGAAGTATCCGAGAAGAAATTTTGTGCAAGTAAATACCTCCAAGAAGAAGGCGTATCATTTCTCAAGTCATAGGAGAAGGATGAATGATAAGAAGAGATCATAGAACAAGACACATTGCTCTTATTGTGGTAAGAGTGGACACAAGATTGAGAAGTGTTGGACACTTTACTTGCACTTATGTCTGAAGCAGAACCTGAAGGATGTAAAGACACTTGAAAGAATACAAGTAGCAACTCCAGCTGAAGCCAATGGTCTTATTGAAAGGCTTGGGAAAGAATACTTCCTAATGGTTGGTATTGGAAAAGTGATTTAGGAAGACATCGAAGAATGGTTCATGGACAATGGCTCATCCTGCCCCATGATCAAGATGAGATCAATATTTTTGAATTTCTCAGATTCTGAAATAGACTACTTTGTGGGATCTAGAACCAACACCAGAAAAGAAATAAATGGGTATGGATATGCAAGATTCTAGCTCAAGTCGGGAGGATTTCTAGGAATCAAACATATGTTGTATGTTCCAGAATTAAAGGTAAACTTTCTCTCAGTTGCATCATTTGAAGATGATGGCTATAAAGTTATATCCCATAATGGTCGAGTACTTGTGTATTCAAGAGAAGCTACTCCATACATGACAATAGTGCTTGGTGTCCACAAGGAGAAGTTATACATGTTACTGGGAAGATTAATAGTTTGATCCAATGGTTACCTGGATTCAACATTAAATTATACATCATATTCAATGTCAGATTCAACATCAATGTCAGAGGCATTCTCAGAGGTCAGAAGTTGTGAATCTCCTCCTAGTACACTAGGGAGAATGAGTCCATAAGTAAACCATCTTTAGAATTTTGTAAATATGTATATTTGTAAATATAATATGCATATGTGTAAATATCCTAAATTCTATTAGCAGGCTTGTAAGCCACTCATTGTAAATTATAAGAGTGAGAGGGACTCTGTAAATTTCTATATAGCCACCTTGTATGAGTGAGAGGAATTTTGTAAATAGAGTTTATATATTGCCACCTTATATGTTGTAAATAGTGAGAGTAATATCGTTATATATTTATAGATAGTTTCCTTTACACTTTGTTATAGAGCGAGAGGAATATCATTAATAAGATTTCTAGATAGCCACCTATACATATTATTTTACAGTGAGAGGAATATCGTTATGAAGATTTCAAAGCCTCTAGACAATAATATGGACAATTATATTGTCTTATAATCAGATAAGGGGATACATATGGATCGAATTGTCTTAGTCAACATTCTTGATTCTGAAGAACTGAAAGCGAAGGAACATAAGGATGCAAGCAGTTGGAGCATCTAGTTCAGGAGCAGAAAGAGGATCGAAGTAATGAGAAACTTTCTAGAGTTGGTAAATGAGAAGTAATACTCTTATAAGAGTCACATAAAGGTGCATGCTATAAGCATATTTAAATACTATGTCATGTTTGTATGGGTGTGTACCTTGAACAGAAGAAAGTCAGGTACAAATGAAGCATAATTGTTTTTCAAGGAAGGAGAAACAATGGACAGAGTATTCATTTAGGAACTTCTACAGATACATCAAGCAGAACAGAGAGTCCAAATGGGAAAGGCATATATCATTATTTGACTTGGTTTCATATTGGCCAAGATGGACTATCTTCAGTAGAAGGAGATGGGAGTGGATTTTGAAATACATAATACATGTATTGCAGAGATTTAGTGAACAAGAATTGTGTTGTCATAGAATCTATGATCTAGAACCAAAGCTATATATCATATTAGCTATAGTGCCAAAGGCCAAAGTCAGATATATATTCCAGAGAAATGACAAAAGTACATTAATATAGTACATAAGATCGATCACTCAAGATGAATAATTATTTCCAAAAGAATCAACAAGATGGAAGAGTGAAGAAGATTCATCACTAAGTTATTGATCAGAATATTTCAGTAAGTTGTAAGAGTGAGTTAGAGTTATCATCTCTAAGTTGTTGAATATCTATACTTTTGGAGGTACAAAATTTCTTCAGTGGGAAGGTGTGATCCAAAAGGATCTAAGGAATGCTCACAGAGGTCCAGGAGTATCCGGAATGCTCACAAAGGTCCCATGGGATCCATAAATGCTCAAAATTTGACCATCTCAAATCATTCCAACGACGCAAACGACAAGTCAAGCAGAGATCATATGCAAAAGTTATGGGCAATCAAAGTTCAAGTCAACCAAGTTCAACGTCAAAATTCAAAGGGGTAAAAAGGACACGTTTCATGTCCATACAATGACACGTGGCATGACCATATAGGTGACGTAGCCACACCCAAGGTGCCACGTGGACTAATTGTACAAGTGACTGGACAATTGAGTTGTACCTCCTAATGGATGAATGTTTCATTTCCACATGGCAATGGATAGCCAATGAGAGGCTGCCACATGGAAACCCCTCATTGGCTAGTGATGGTTTATGTGTTGTAAAATTTTTGGAGTCAGCAAGGTTCGACCCCATGACCTCCATAACTCTCCAAGGCTTAACATACCTGCCACAACCAACGCGCCACCATATAGTACTTAACTATATAACAGTTCACATTTTATTTAAATTAATGGTAAAGTTTCTTTGGAGGGGGAAATGGGTTGAGAGCTAGCCCCTGGTCACATACTACACCACATGACCTGAACCTTAAGTCCACGGGGAGCTTAACCTTGTATTGTGCGGGAGTTATACCACATGGAAACCATATATAATATATATTTTGCACTATATACTATATATATATATATATATATAATCTATATATAATCAACAAACCAATGGATATGCATGAGAATTGAACCTGAAACCTCCGCTAGAATAGAGGAAGGTATTAACCAATCTGCCAACAACCCATATTTAGCAGGATTCCATTAAAATAAGTAAATAAGTTACAACTAATCCGAGAAGTGGTTTTGGAGGCCACCCTATATATTGGGCATGAATTATGATGCAATAAAACACATCTCTATGTATATATTTAAAGGTGCACCATTCCTGAGATGGTATGGACTGTACGAAAGTATGTGCAAATACAAGCCAAGTTTGGTGTTGCACTGTAAAGCGTGCCAAATGGAACCTTGACGGAATTTCAAGTGTTTTATATCAATTCTGTACGATTTTGTGCAAGGATCATGAATATGATGCCTTTTTTTTCATTTGAGGTCATTTGTAAAACTTTTTTTTCTCAATTTGTCATTAATGGGAATTTAATGCATTGTTTTGAGTGCCGAAGAGCATGAAATTGAGCTAGTTTGGAAATTGGTTGAATTTATAGTCAAAAGTTTCAGAATTTCATAAGGATTTCAATGGTGTAGTTATTTTATTGTTTTAAGTAATGTAATTTAAGAGAATTCATTAAATTGGCATATGTGAGTCATCTTACATGTGTTTTGGGGACTTGAGATGTAGAAGGCAGTTTTCATTGGAATGAATGGAACTTAAAGATGGAAAAAAAGTATGTATTTTGAGTTGTTTTAATTTATGTTGTGTCATCTCACTATCATCAAGCAAGATAATCTTCATTTTTATGAGTTTTTGGGTTCAAAGCACATCATCAGAATTCTGCAAACCACCCCAATACAATTAGTAAATTATTTTGGATCAAGTTAGATATTGCATGTATATATGTAAAAAAAAAAGTGGCGTCTAAGGATTTTCATATCATTTGTGACTAAGATTATTGCATTTCTAGCATTGAATGTTTTGGTCCATCAGTGGATCAAATGGATTGTAATTTTTGTTGATGGATCCATAAGCATTTCCATATCTATTGTTCACATGATTGTCCCTTGGATATCCATAATCATTTCTATTTCTCATATAGTTATTTCTTGCATTGATTTTACAATGAATTTCTTTGTGTCCAAAGTTTTTGCAAGTATAACAATGACCAAGAAAAATATTCTCATACCTAGTAGGAAAGGACCTTCTTGGTGTCTCACCCCTTCTAAATTTTGATATTTTGTTCCAGTTGAAGGTGTCATGTTCATGTTGTTCTTCAACTCCCTTTTGATTGTTGATTCCACTTCCTAAGGTATTTGCATAGTTTCTAGAATTTCCTTCATCTTTCTTGTCCTTTTTATCCGTGTCTATTGTCTTCAAACTATTATTGTATCCAACTCATGTCTTATCGGTAGGTGATCTCTGATTACTAATAATTTCATCTAACGTTTCAATACTTCTTTCAAATTTCTCTAATTTTTCCATTGTCAATGTTATATCCTTTCTTGTGTGATCCAATTCTGCTTTTAATTTCTCATAATATTCAATATTCTGATCTAACTACTCCTTCAAGCTGTTAATTGTCTTTTCAAGCTCATGATTCTCTTCTTTGCAACTACACAATTCCTTTTTTAATTCTCTATTTTTGTTTCTAAGCTTGCTATTTTCTTTTTCAGCATGCTTCAAATTTTCCATATTCTTATCATCTTCTTGTTCACTTTATGTGAAGTCTTTGCCTCCCTAGAAAGAAAATATGTTTGTTTCTTCAGTCTCTTCATCAAACTCTTCTCCAAAATTGATTTCATTTGTTTCAAAATTTTTGTGGTCATCATTCTGAGTTTCCTTTACATCCCTTTCTTATCCATCGCTTTCATATGAAGAACTATTGTCCTCCTTGGAGTAAAGGAAAACTTCCCTTACATCCCTTTCTTCTCCATCGCTTTCATCTAAAGAACTATTGTCCTCCTAGAGTAAAGGCTCTTTTTCTTGTGGACGATTTTATTTTCTTCAAAAGGACATTTCTTAGCATAGTGTCCTATTCTACCACAAGTGAATCATTTAAAAGGTAACTTACTTTTGTATTTGTTGGTTCCCCTCTTGAGCTTCCTTACAAAATGTGTTTCTTATTCATCTGATTCATCGCCTGGATTTTCTTCTACCTTGTGTTATTTGTTCCTTGTTTTCTTTTGGGATTTAAACTATACTTCTCTATTTGGTTGTCCATTTTCTGTATCTTTTCTCATTTCATATGTTGTGAGGATCCCATGTAGCTCATCCATTGTAATTTTGGTCAAATCCCTATTTTCTTCAATGGACGAGACCTCAACATCATATCTCAAAGGAAGTGATCTCAACACTTTCTATACAACCAAGGATTCTTTGAATTTTTCTCCTAATCCTCTGATGAAATTGACAACTTCATCTACTTTGAGTATATAGGTTGCAATATCTTCTTTTTCATCCATTTCCATATTTTCAAACCGTTCTTTGTGTGATTGGAGCTTGACCTCAAGGATGATTTTAAGGATGGAAATTTATTTTAAAATGTAGAAACCTTGGTGAATGTTACTAATCCCTCATATGACAACAATAAATGTTTGACGATATTTTTGTAAAAATATTCAAATTTATAAGGATTTTATATAGTTTGTATAAAACTTTTGTGATTTTTAAGGTAAAAAAAAATTATCCTATAGAATTTGGGCGAATAATTTTTAGAATAGCAAATATTTTTTTGGGGAAAAAACATGGAAAATTAGCCCATGAGCGAAATTTATTCCCTAAAATCATCCATGCTTGACCTTCTTGAATTTTGGATCACCTTCATAAATGCTTTTAAGTTTGTCCCAAACCACTTTAGTTGTGTTGCAACCCATCACATTGCTAGAAACAATTGGTTTCAATCCACTCATGATAACATGTCTAGCCTTTGAATTAAATCTCATCTATTTCTTCTCATCTGGATTGGTTGGAGTGTTTTTCAGAACTTTATAGCCATTGACAACTGAGAGCCGGATATCTAACTCTAAATTTGTCAAGTTTGAATTCTATTACTCTAGTATGCATAATTGTTTCCATCAAATGTTGGAATCTCATTTGGAATGTGGCCTTCCATTTTTTCTCACGATCTTCCTTCCATTGATTAGACTGTTCTGAAGGTAACTGAATATGATTCCAATTGTTGATACTCAGAGGGGGGGGTGAATTAGTATCAAGTATAATTTAGTAATTTTTACAACTTTACTTTTCAATCAAATAATGTATCTAATATACAATAGGAGCATAAAAATAAATACACAATGCACAATAGATTTATGTGGAAACCCACAGAATGTTTTTCTTATATAATAAAAAGATTATATTCAAAGGAAGATACAACTTCCAAGATTTTCTAGTACCAACTAGAAGGAGGAACCAACCCCCTATTTTACAGGCTCCAACCTGAAGGAAGCTACAACTCCCTAGATTCTCTAGCTCCAACTGAAAGGAGGCTCCAACCCCCTTTACTTGCCTCTTCCTTCATATAAAAAATAATCACCCTGTTATAACCAAGTTCCAAGAATCTCTCGATCTATTGTAGATTCACTTGAAAAAATTGCTAATGTCACTTGTTAGCTTGTACCTGCCCAAAAACATAGATCCACACTTTTCTCTATTGTCAACCCACGAACATCTATGCTTTGCTCCACTACAACCCATGGATATCCGCACCTTGCTCCATCGTGACCCGAAGATGACCTCATAAATATTTGTACATTGTGGATGACATCAGAAATATCCGTACACTTCGCTCTCACATACTTTTCCTTTACTGAACTTCACCATTCTTCCTAACAAAAGTGCAGACCCACTTACCACATTTAATTGATGATAATTAGAGGCTTTTTTATGTGTATTTATAATTTTCCAAGTACTTCCTTTACTTAAATTTTTAGGGACAACCCGTAACTTCATGTTTACACTTTCTTTATTTAACTTTAGGGTTGACCTGTAACTTCTTGTTTGCACTTTATTTATTCAACTTTTAGGGTTGACTTGCAACTTCTTGTTTGCAACAACTTTGGGTCTTCTTGACCATTTAACCACTTAACCATATTTCCAAGGATTTTTGTAAAAAAATTTAAAGCGTCTTCACATGAGGGCCATGCTTAAAGCTAGGCCATAAGGGGACCAATTTGAATACTTCTTCGAATACACCCATCACTTCTAGGGGCTTCTAAACTTCTTCTAGAGCTGACATCAATGACAACCAATTTTCCAACACTGTTGTTTTATGTTTGATCCCATGTTGGTGAAGGCAATTTTCAAATTCATTAGATGTATATTATCTTCCATTATCAGTGTGAAAAGAGTCAATACAAGACTAAGCTTCATTTTGAATCCATACATCAAAATTTTTAAATGTTTCAAAATCTATTTATCTTTCAACAAGTACACCCAACACATCTTGGTGTAATCATCAATAAAGGACACTGTATATTTATTTCCATTTGCAGAACGAACAGGAATAGGGCCACACAAATTAGAATGAATCATTTCAAGCTTTCTTCATGCTCTGGAAGTAGAATCATTGAATGGTTGTTTTCTATGCTTTCCAAGAATACAAGAATCACATTGTTTCACTTTTCTAGGAATAGAAGGCAAACCAAAAACACCATTCTTTCTCAATAAATAAAGAATGTCACAATTGATATGACCAAATCTAGCATGCCACAAAAGACCAGATGACATTATACCTTCACTATGATCAGATAGGTATGCAACATGTTTTGTATGGGATGATGTCCCATTCAACATTAATACTCTTCCATCTTCTATTCTGGTCATAACAAGCATGTTATCAGAATCCTTTTGTACTTCAACTTTTCCACTGATCATTTGAATAGAGTATCCTTGTTGTATGATGTGCACAAGGGATGACAAGCTTATTTTAAGCTTGGGAAGATAGATTACATTGTAAAAAAGAAAATCCAGGAGTCCAGGAAACTTAAGACTGATGGTGCCCATTCCCGAGGGTTTGAGGCTAAACTTGTCTGCAAAATACACTATGCCATCTACATTGTCATTGAAGTATTCAAAAAAATATCTTTGGAATGTCATATGAGAGGTTGCACCCAGGTCAAGAAGCCATGCACATTTCCAAGGACTATATACACCTTTAAAAAAATCTTTTGTTACTCCTATATTGCAGTGAGCAACAATGTAATGGGAAAATTCAGTTAGATTACATTTTGTTGCTTTTGTAGATTACCTTTTTCCTCTTTCTTATTCTATATGTCTTCGTTGATATTGTCCCATGGAACTATGTAGTCATCTGCTTCAAGTGACCCATTCTTTTTGCAATTGGTACAATGAAGATTGGATCTGTCACCTTGGTTGTGTCTATCCTCTGCCTCTAAAACTCTTTTTTTCACGTCCACATCCTCTTCTATTGCTTTCTCCTATGGAAGAATCATTTTTTAACTCTTCTCTTTCTGAGCAAGGTAATTTTTTTCGCCAGTTGAAGGAACTAGCTTCTTTCCAAAGGCTTTTTCATGATCTACAACTTTCTTCACCAGCTTCTCAAATGTCATGAATTTCATTTGATCACTTTCTTATAGTGATTCAAGATAATGAGAATATGTAGGGTAGAGGGCATTAATGAAGGTCTTGAGAGGGAGATCAATATTTTCTCTGATGGCTTTAATTTCATGCATTGTGGTTGTAATTTTTGAAGCCAAAGCCATAGGATCATTATTCTTCAACTCTAGGTTGAAGAGCTTCAACATTAGTTGTATGAGTTCAAGATCGAAATGTGTGTCATAAAATTAATTCAATCTCTTCAAGGCACCATAGGAATCACTAATGGAAGAAATATGATGTATCCCCTCCTCACTTAATGTCGCGAAGATTACTGCATATGCCTTTTGGTCTTTGTCTTCCCATATTTCACGTTCTTTTTCTTTGGTCGGAATGATTGGTTTTCTACGAGGTCTGCTACTCTTCGTATTTAACACGGAGGATTCTTCTTCAGTGATTTAACTTATCTAAGGGACTATTGGTGCTACACAAATTATTTTCTATGGATCATTGAATATTAGTGTGCTCTTGATCTTCCTGTACCATTCTCTATCATTCTCCTTGTCCGTCAGTGCCACGCCGAAAATGGATATGAGAGAATGCATTTCCTTCTACCTTCATGGACATGTTAGCAAATGAAAATACAATGGAAATTATGCAAAGAAATATTATCCTTCGTTGGAATGAAATAACATTGCTGTTAAATATGGTAATGAGTTACTTATCTCCATTTTACATAGACGTTTATGAACCATGAGAAACCACCATCTCATTTGCAATAAAAAAAACAAATGTGTAATATTTCTCATATACCAACACATTTTCAATATAAAAATCGAGTAATATTTCTCATATACCAGCACATTTTCAATATAAAAATCGAGTAATATTTCTCATATACCAACACTACAAAGATTGAGGTCGTTGATATTTGTCAAACTGCACCAGTAAAATTATACTTGAACCAAGAGATTTCTAGCACCACGCTAGTGAAGGAGAATGGATATGAAATATGATACCATATGTGTAACAGGCATGTTATGGTGAAGGTTTATAATAGTAGATATAACAAAATGTTTATTCATCAATATAACACCAAAAAATGGATGTAATATCTACATCGTTAATTACCAGCAAATGGATATATACTAGCGAAAACGTTCATGGGTCTATGTCCCACTGTGGTCGCGATATATACTAGTGAATATATAAAAATACCAGTTTGAGAATATCAAATAATACCAATCCGATAGGTATGAAGGCAGGTCGGACCAAGTGTGAAGTAGCGTGTGAAATTAGGTATGAAGGTAGGTCAGATTATTGCTTCACTCATTGTGAACATGAGAGGGTCTATAAAGGTGTCGAGAATCAAATACGGAGAGGCAATGAATCTAATACTCGAATATAGTATCAAATGGAGGTAGCTATCAATCCGAAAGAATGTTAGCAGTGTAAGAGAATACCCAACGGGCGTGCGTGAGAAAAACACCAAGGAATCTACTCATGTAGTTGGGTCAGGCTCTGATCTCACTATCAGGTAAAGCATTAGACAATAATCATAACTCCAAGGGATTTTTATTCCATTAATATGAAGCTCAATAAATACACAAAGATGCAATCGTTGGTCTTCTCCAACGTATGACTCTTCCTATCATTTAGGACACTTCATATGTACATTACTATTATAAGTAACACAACCACAAAGGATTACATGTCCAACATATCCAAACCTAAGGTGAATGCCATTGTCTTAGATATTTTTTTAGCTAGGAATTACAATTTCAAACTTGGATTTCTCAATGACTAATGTGTAGGGAAAAAACAAAGAAATCAAGGGCTCATGCAAAAAGCTAACGAAATTCTAAATAAGTAGAGTTCAAATGCACATATATATTGTTACTGGCTAAAACAATGAAACAAATACATATCTCAAGAGGTTTCTAATCAAACAAAGGTGTTTCAGAATTAAATACCTAGTTAGCGAAGCTGATAAATAGGTAACCTTAACTGAGTTATAATGTTTTTTAATTCAGTGAGATATTTCTAAGTGTTATGAAGGGAGTTTGATTCACATTTTAATGTATATATCATTCAAACAAATGAATTTTTTGCTTAATTCCAAACCTTTAAATCAAAAGGAAGTGTGAGATGCATTTACTTATAAGTACGAAAGCATGATAATGCAAATTGTAGTGTCATCAAATTAGGCCAAGATGAGATGTGTCTTAAAGATGTGTTAATGCCTAGTGAACTACACACTTTAAGTATATAATTAAAATTTTGAAAATGAGATAATGTCAAAGCCTGAAATCGAATGAGGAGTGTTATGTAGATTGATGCCTATTTGAAATCAAGACCCACCCCTCTTCACTATTGTTAGGTGTGGACGGGCCCAATTTTGAAATTGGGGTTGATCCCAAAATTAGGGAATGGATTTGCATGGAGGAGACCCAACTTAGTCATTGGGGTCGATTAAGAAATCGAGATCTTGTATCACCAACATTTGTAAAGGAAAGACCTGATACAACCGAACTTTAAAAATGTCTTCAAAGGAGTGAAGAGTATAGAAAGATGTCATAGATGTGAATAGTACAAAAAATGTTTCCACATGTACGAACTTAGAGTTGTGTGAAAGTACGTTGATTGAGGAATTAGGACCTCGTGAAATTGTATTTCTAAAGGGAAGGGTCGATTTGGGACGTCGTGGACAATCATTGAATTAGGACTTGTCCACACCGAGTTAGTCACTAAAGGGCCCAATTTTGGAGGTTTGGTTTGATCATTGAACAAGTGATTTTCAAATGGAATCATCGAACAAAGTTCGGAAAGGAAATAACAAAGAAAAGTATATCGAACAAATCCAATAGTTCGTATAGTCTGTACAACACGAATAACAATAAAGGGGTTTGATTTGGATATCGAACCCAATTTCTAAATCAGGGAAAAGTAGCAGTAACTAGGTGAAAAGAAAAATGATTTTGATGTTGGGTTCAATTGACAAATCTAACTTGAAAATATCTTGACTTGGTCCAAAATTTGAAAGGGAGAAAGGTTCAAATAGTAAAGAAGGACCAATTAGGAGATCGGGGATGATTTCAAAATTAAGACATGTCCACACCAAAATTGGTGAAAGGAGAGTCTGATTTGACAATTTCAAGTGGAATAAGTGATGAAGAAACTCAATTTAGATATCAAGATCTAAAAAAATTCAAACCAAGAAAAAAAAAACCAAAATAATCTAAAAAATGAAGTTCTAGAAAATAACTAAATTCAAAACCAAACAAGTTAAACATGAAAACCAATTAATCAATTAAAAAAAACATTGCAAAAGAAAATAAAAAATCAAGGTCAATATATAACACAAAAAAAGCATATCCTAACTAATGACAAAAAAAAAAGTGGAACCCTAAGTATATAACACAAAAGAAACATATCTTAACTAATGACAAAAAGGTGGAATCCTAAGTTTCACCGAGATGGATCCTAAGTTTTACCAAAAAAAATTGAATTATTGAAAACTCAATAAAATGATTGAATATAGAATCAACAATGTAACTAAGCCCTTATGTCAAACCTTATTCATAATATGACTAACCTGAAATAGAAAACATAAACTCCATTTCACTATTTTAATCAAATATAAAATATATTTTTTATTTATTAAGAACGACCATATAATTCTAAAACAATTACGTCTCTCAACCATCCTTAAAACAAATTTCGTGCTAACTAATATGATGCCTTAAAACGAATTAGAAAAGAGAGTTAAATATACATATATGCACGGGCTAGCGATTATTTAATGTAGTATTAACGTTGTGCATATCATACTCATGCTTTATGCAAGTCATAATGAAATACAATAATCCATACATCTTTTCTTTTTAAAAGTACGAAACTTCGTAACGTATTTAAACATTATTTATTTTGATAATCAAGTATCAAATAGATTTGTTATAAATATTTGTGAAATTTTGATTTTTTTTTAAGTTTTATATAAAATAATTTACTCATGTATGTTAAGATGAGTCTATGTTCACCAGAATGTAATACAAAAATTGAAAGCATTAATTAGTTACAATAGGTGTTGGAATCGTGCTTGGGAGTCTAAAAGGAGTCTATATGTACATTTTTAATAAGAATAGGGTAAGTATTGTGATCATTTAACTAATGTGGACTAGGTTTACAATGTTAGATATTACTAAATAAGTATTATTAGGTAGTTAGCATTTGAATAAATGTAATGTGGCTTCATTAAATAAGGTTCATTTGGTAGTTATAAAGAAAGTTTGAGTCCTTATTGCATAAGTATGATAATATTATTGTATTAGAGCTTAGTTCATTGGGAGATTTCCTCCTTGAAGAGGTAAGTGAATAGGAGTTTATCCTTCCATAAAAGGATAATTGTAAGTTGTTGCCCTACTTCAAGGCTATTGTGATA
This sequence comes from Picea engelmannii, assembly GCA_009831015.1. Classification (NCBI taxonomy): domain Eukaryota; kingdom Viridiplantae; phylum Streptophyta; class Pinopsida; order Pinales; family Pinaceae; genus Picea; species Picea engelmannii. Next base: position 2,298,489 of record ML777185.1, read on the forward strand.
TCTGAAGTATTGACATATTTCCTTCCTATTATTGTACATCTTATGTGTGATGTCGTTTTTAGATCCAAGGTACACTACAATACAAGTTTTTAGTTATAAGTTGTACAATGCCAACCCTATTTATGATATACTAAATGCAATAGAAGAAGACACATTGAACTTCACATACTCTACCTACAAAAATTCAACACAATTTATTTACCATCCAAAGTTCCACATAAATAAACTAATGAACCACATTATTTTGTGAATTGGACAATGATTTGTTTAAATTTTTAGACATCTATAAACAATGCAAACCACCGACAAAGTTTTAGACCTTGACTATAGTTAGAAAATGTGAGAAGCATAGAAAAGAGGATATTGACAATAAATAGTCTCATGCATTTCAATATTTGTATACATAAACTTATTGTCCACGATAATGACTCTACAATAGTATGATGTGATTGAGGCTCATTTGCACAAGAATGCATATATATGTAATGGAGTAAGTTAATAAGTGGACAAACTCAATCTTTTCTAAGTTGAAATTCTTCCTAAACTCAGGTAGGAATTTGGATAGAAGTTATATTTCCACCTGATTGTCGGGAACTCTAAACGTGGATCATTTATCTGAGGGGTTTTGACACATTTTAAGATGACATAGATTATTGGAATTCTCGAAAACCGAGTGGATCAAGGCAAAATTTTCTTTCACAAAAAAAAAGACTCACCAAAAAATTTAAGCATGTCCACTTAATAGCTCACTATGTAAGGTAATAAGTGTGTGTGCATGCACACTTATCGCTCCTTATTCTCCATTTTCAACCACAAGATAACAGTGAATGCCAAATTCAAAATTATATTACAATAGGGACACAACGGCAGTGGTGGAGTAAGCTAATATTGTATGGATGGACCCCTTTCCAATTACAAATTTGATAATAAACTAGCAAAACTTTCAGGAATGATTATATTTTTTTATCATAATTCAAGTTTCATACATTATAGAACGACGTTTCTGAAAATTTTGCTCAATTCTAAATCAATCCAAATCATTGATAAAATTTTAAATCAATGAAAACACTAACTAATTCAAAATGGATCTCTATATAACTTGTTATCTATCTTGGTATTTTTTAAGTGGAAAATTGGAGCTATTAACTTACAGGGTGCAATTTAGGGGTGGGTCCTATTTTGGTAATTTTGGGTCTTGAAACTTTCAAATCTCATTTAGGCTTTAAACAATCATTTTTGTGGTCAAATATTTGTAGACAAAGTGTCCAACCCTCTAATGTTGTTCAACCTATCAAGAGATTTCCAACGACACAAAGATCACCTTAGTTGAAGTTCATATGAATAAGTTATGCCTCCCATGAGTTGAACTATTCTTTTGACCAACATGGTACTAAGTGGATTCCATGTCAACTCCTATTACTCAAACATGTGTAACTAGTCACAGGTGGACTTTCATAAATAAACTAATGAACCACATTATTTTGTGAATTGGACAATGATTTATTTAAAATTCTAAATCTATAAACAATGCAAGCCACTGACAAAGTTTTAGACCTTGACTATAGTTAGAAAATGTAAGAAGCATAGAAAAGAGGATATTGAAAATAAATAGTCTCATGCATTTCAAGATTTGTATACATAAACTGATTGTCCACAATAATGACTCCACAATATTGTGATGTGATTGAGGCCAATTTGCATAAGAATATATATGTGTGTGTGTGTGTGTGTGTGTGTGTGTGTGTGTGTGTGTGTGTGTGTGTATAATGGAGTAAGTTAATAAGTGGACAAACTCAATCTTTTATAAGTTGAAATTCTTCCTAAACTTAGGTAGAAATTTGGATAGAAGTTATGTTTCCACTTGATTGATGATAACTCTAACCATGGATCATTCATCTAAGGGATTTTGACTCATTTTAAGATGACCCAAATTATTGGAATTCTAAAAAATTGAGTGGATCGAGGAAAAAATTTGTTGCACACAAAAAAAGATTCACCAAAAAAGTGAAGCATGTCCACTTAATAACTCACTATGTAAGGTAATAAGTGTGTGTGCGTGTGCACACACTTATCGCTCCTTATTTTCCATTTTCAACCACAAGATAGCAGTGAATGTCAAATCCAAAATTCCATTACAATAGGGGCACAACGACAATGGTGGAGTAAGCTAATATTGTAGGGATGGACCCCTTTCCAATTACAAATTTGATAATAAACTAACAAAACTTTCAAGAAAGATTATATTTTTATCATAATTCAAGTTTCATACATTATAGAACGACGTTTCTAAATTTTTTTCTCAATTCTAAATCAACCAAATCGTTGATAAAGTTTTAAATTAATCAAAACACTAACTAATTCAAAATGGATTGCTATATAATTTGTTATCTATCTTGGTATTTTTGAAGTGGAAAAATTTGAGCTCTTAACTTATAGGGCCTAGTTTAGGGGTGGATCCTATTTTGGTAATTTGGGGTCTTGAAACTTTAAAAGCTCATTTAAGATTTAAACAATCATTTTTGTGGTCAAATATTTGTAGACAAAGTGTCCAACCCTCTAATGTTGTTCAACCTATCAAGAGATTTCCAACGACCCAAAGATCAGCTCAAATGGAGTTCATATGAGGAAGTTATGCCTCCATGAGTTGAACTATTCTTTTGACCAACATGGTACCAAGTGGATGCCACAACAACTCATATTACTCAAACATGTGGAACTAGTCACATGTGGACTTTCAAGAAGATTCTATAGGCTTCAAAACCTTAACCCTAATCGGGAGTTGAGGCATGCAAAATCCCTAACTCTAACCTTAGACAACTATTAGGTCAAGTTAAATACTAGGTCCTTGGAAAGAAATGGGTTCAATTTTTGTTTTATTGCTTTATCATTTCATAGTTGATTAAAGCAAAAGAAGGAAATAAAAGATCTTGTAGCAACCATATAGCCACAATCTCTATGACAACTCCATAACAAGTTCATCATTCTTTGTATTTTCATTTCATACTTGAGAAGAAAAGAGGAGGGCATTATCGTCACCATGTGGATAGGTTTTCCCATATTGGGTTTCCCAATGTATACCTTGTGTTCATTATGCAGATGGTGTGGTGTTTATTGTTTTAACTCCTTTTTATTGCATTTTTAGTTTATTTCGACAATTTGAGTGCTAAGCTTGCAATATTAAGTGATAATAATAAGTAAACACTACATAATAGAGATAGTTTGGAAACTTGTATGATCTATTGTGATGAACTATTCCAGTGAAATATCCACAATATTTTTCAAATCACTACCTTCTTATATCACCATATTTTGATAACTAATTATTTTAGGACATACACCTAGGTACTTATTCCATCTACTATCCCAATTCCTCGTCACATGTTGGAGACAATGGATTGAATGTCTTATAATGGAAACAAAGGGAAATTTTCAAATATAAGTAAGGAGACCACAAAAATAAGCTAGTGTCGGATTCAAAGTTGTTGTTAAAAATTACAGATTAACTTATTTTACTCTTGAATATCAAACCAAAGATACAGATATCTAGATAGATCGTATAGATTGCGTGAGTGTTAGGTCGACGGAATATCTTATTTTTCTCTTTCATCTCATGGAGAGTTTGATCTTGGCTCAGGATTAATGTTGGCAGCATGCTTAACACATGCTAGTCGGACATGAATAACATACCTTCTAGTAATCTGGGTCTGAAATGATGAGAGAGAAGCACATTTTTGGTTCCAAGATAGCGACACAAAATGTTTTAAATGTTAGATAATTTTAGATAATCTTCCAAAGATATTACTACATGGTAGTAATCAATTTGTATCTATTTTTGCAATAATTTTAGATAATCTTCCAAAGATATTACTACATGGTAGTAATCAATTTGTATCTATTTTTGCAAGATATTAAGTATAATATTATGCATAAATTGAATATATTGTGGAAAGTTTATCATCCATTATGGGAACCTATAGAATCGAAATTGAGAACGAATATTTTGAAATTGAGTTTTAGATTACAATTAAACACATGCCTCAGATTGACTCATGTATCATGGTCGTTCCAGTCATAGCCTAGAAAATAAGGGGAGAAACGAGTTGAGATATCTCTCTTGGAAGTTCACTAATTCCTATTGGCAGGTTTCTTCTTAAAGACTATAAAATTAGGTAGTGCTTTTAGCAACTTTCTTCAAAATTTGACAAATTAAGTCATTTTTTTGGTGATGTTCTTCGAAATTTAATAAATTTAAATTAATGAAGAACATGTGTTTCCTTATTGGAGGTCACAGGTTCAAATCCAAAGCGGGGTAGGGTATGTATACCTTCGTAGACTTTAGCTATCAAATCATTACGTGCACAGGGTCCCTTCTTCTTCTTTCAACCATTTAAATTCATTAAAAAATCCACTATTTTTAAAATTACCATTTATATTTCAAAATTACATTTTGTTTTGATTGCAATGATTTCCACCACGAAATTTTCCATAAATTACGGAGTTGGTATTAGGACAAAACTATTGCTACAATGTCAATGACGAAGTTAAAAGAAGAAAGTGACCGACATTTTATAATAATGTTAAAACTTCGCATTTTTTTTTCTTTTTCTCTCATGGGTGGGAGCCATGCACACCAACATTTCTTGGCATGTGGGTTAGTATTTGCTCTTGGCATTTACGAAAAACACAAACGAAAACAGAATTCCAACCACCGAGCGATGGGTATAGTACCTCAGAGTCTCCATTAAACACTTCACATGCTACCCGTACTATCTTCTTCACCCATTTATCATAACGACTTTTGTTAAGGTCGGATCACGCATGAGAATATCTGTTGAAGTCCGTCCACCTCTCATTGCCTATACACAACCAGTGCCACAATTTAATGCATCTAATAAATGACAACTCACAACCATGTGGTTCTTCCAATACGTCTAGTGATCGTGTCTCTCTCAACATGATGTACAATTTAATGCATCTAATAAATGACAACTCACAACCATGTGGTTCTTCCAATACGTCTAGTGATCATGTCTCTCTCAACATGATGTAGTGATCAATATGAAGCACACTGCCTTATGTCACCTACCAATATCAACGTTGGATAGCATAATTTATCATTATATAAAAATGGTTTTGCATTTTTAATTTATGAGGATCTTATCATGTTCTAATTCCTTCCACAACCTTAGATTCCCTACATTCAAATTGGGACCAACCACACCTACTTGATGAGATGTAAATATACTCCTCGGCCCTAAACTAGTTAGGGATTTGATTTTTTGCTAGTATTTTTGGGGCACTAATGGGAGTAGGATTGGGTTTAAGAGATAAAAGAGTTATTTGATTTAGGATTTTTTTTATAAATAATATTTTTTAAATAATACATTTTAAAAAATGAACTAAGCAATAGAGTTTGGATTTTCATCCATGTTTTCATACGTCTTAATACTTGTATTATTTACACTTTTGCAATGTTTCTTTGGGGTATCATTTGAGAATGAAGCGGTCCATTGAACCATGACTTTGTTAATGTTTAATTCTTAGTAAAAGAAGAGAAGTTTCATTGTGTGTCTTACCAATAAAATGTATTTTTTACTATGAACATTTTCCTTATTGTCTTCATATATTTGGATCATATTGATGGGTAAGAGAACCTACACTTAAGTTCAAATATCATGTTTCTCCTCTATATTTCAAGTTTGAGTTCAATGAGTTATTGGCTAATGAAAATGTGCTCAATTTCCACACTTTGAAAGTTTAAGACTTCAAGCCTCGGTGGATTAGTCCTTGAAATTCATATGTTCAAAAACATATTGGAAGATCATTTTGGGTCCATAAGGCTAGGTGAATTTCACCCCTTATATTCTAAGTATTCATCATGTACTTTACCGAACCAACACCCTTTGATTAAGTCCTTTTCATTTCTTCTAAATCCATACAACCATCTTCATCATGTACTTTACTAAATCAACACCCTTTGATTAAGTCCTTTTTATTTTCTTCTAAATCCACATAACAAAGGGGATTTCAAGTGTTATGTTTCTCAAGTTGCATAAGCTCTCCACATGGAGCCAGTAGTTTAATTTAATATAATTTGTTCCTTTTTAGGTTTGCATGGTGGTTTCAGTGTTCATATCCTTAGGTTGCACAATCTTTCTTATGGACCCACTGTTTGATTAAATGAAGTTATTTTAATGTTAGGGTATCCCACTAGCCAATTCACCACAACATGGTTTGTATTAATTTACATATTTACTTTTTTATCTATAGCAGATTACTACTATGGTGTTTTAGCGATTGCAAAAAACTTGGTGCAACAAACAACAATCGTATATGATAGATTCATAAATTTTACATTGAAGAAACCAAATGTGAAAAAAATGAGCATAAAAAAGGCTTGCTTATCAAATTTCAAAGAGTTAGATTACAAAGGGTTCTTAATGACATTCACCACTATGCATGAAATATAAAATTTCTATAATGATGAATACTTTTTCTACTCGATCCTTTATTTCGTTTCCTATGCTCGAGTCCACTAGAATCTCCAAACTAGTGCATTCTCCTAGTATCTTCCCCAGAGTGTCATGTTGTTACTAAGAAAAAGAACCAAATCTTTATTACAACTTACATAGGGCTGTCAAGAGTAATGATATTATGCATAGAACTCCATAATGTGACAATATAATTTACTTTCTTTTCTCATTGTTAAATAATTATTTACTATGGACTTCAAAATAGCAAGGCTCCTTCATCCTATGTTGTTTCTCTTCATGATCATATTTTTTGAGAAATAAAATTATGCAATATGCAATGAGTCTTTCCCTTCAATCTTTATATTCAATGGACAAAATGAAAAGGCACTAAGCCAATGATTGATTTAATAACTCAATTCCTTTCTATTCAATGATGATAGTATAATATCCGAAGCAATAAATTGATGTTGAATCTATCGATTTCAGTTGGCTACATGTTCACTGTGGTACCTCTTTGATTCGCTGCAATATCATCGACATGGGCAAGAGGGCACACACCTTTCCAAGTCTATCCTTTCAAAGGTTTGCTTAGAGATGGCTCACCAAACTCTTAAGTGTCCTTTAGGGGACCCTTTTCTCCCCTAGCCAGCTATCACCTTTTGGCTGGATTGCGGGTTATAACGAGGGGACCTCCGAGTATGGTGTTTTTAGCCCCCACCCGATAGTCTAAGTTGTTTCCTTCGATGGATTCTCAGGTGTTTTGAGTACGGTGAGATGCTTTAAACTCAGTCGCTTGTCCCTTGTCTCGCCAACAGGCGAACCTTCGATCGTAGGCCTTCTTCATGCGGATAGTATATCGCAATCCATCTCATCTTAACTTCGAGCGAACTGTACGGTGATTCATTTAATATCATAATCCTCCAAACAATGCCAGCCAGTGGCCACCAGCAGAGAATCCGGTGTCGGTATAAAAAAACTGAGAAGAAACATAGAAAAGGAAACCCTAGCAACAGCCTTACACATTCAGTTCCGTATATGGCAACGTTCCAACGAACCCTAATAATCCACCGGGCCACCAGATCAGTTCCGTATATGGCAACGTTCCAACGAACCCTAATAATCCACCGGGCCACCGGAGCCGAGTGCGACTCGGTGCCAAATCGAAAATTGGACTACTTAGTCTCCTCAATGTCAATGTCGACAGGGACGCAGTATTCACTCATTCCATCTACTGTCCCACCACGTGTTGGAGACGAGAGATTGAATTTCTTACGATCACGTAAGTGTGTATGTCTGGAAACCACAAACGTCGGCACAACATACGCTTGTCATTAACAGGTTAAAATTCGAAACATAGATTATTCTAAAACGGCGGAGTTGCAATATGTGCTTGGAACAACTACTGCTGGCAATGCCGTTCTGGAATTTAAACGCAGGAAATGACCCATATTTTATTAATGTTAAAACTCAGATTAGATTCCGTGTTTCCTGCTACTTGTCTCTGTCTTTTGGATCCCTACTTGCTTCGAATCTGAGGTCTTATTGGCACAAGTCGGCATACAGGAAAAGAAAAAAACCGACGGTGACATGGTTTTGACGAGTGGCCTGGGAATAATTTAACCGATGAATCAGGAATGGTATAGTTTTTTAAAACTACCGCCCAAAAAGCCAAATACAATGAAAATTTAACATGAGAAATTCCCAATTCTAGTCAGTGTAACACTAAACCACAGTTAAACATCCAATCATCAGTAAACGATCTGTTAAAAGGACTCGGTCGTATATTTTATATATATAAAAAGTTTTTATAAAAATATTTTTATAAGTTTTGAATGTAGAAATGAATTCAATATGTTAAAAAACTTTTTGATTATATAACTAGCACAGCTGACTTGCCACTGGAGAACCCTGAAAGGTATCGGCCAGTGAAACGCTGTCGTGCTAGTTGAAACATATCCAGCATTTCGTGCTAGTTGGAAATGCAAAGTTTTATACATATTAATTTTTCTTAATCAGTTATCCTGTCAATCAATGGTTAGAGAAGTAATTTCTTAATCATATTAAGTAAATGTGAAAAAGTAAACAAGGTAACGGAAGTATTCAGAAATGCAAGGAAATTATGAGCATTAAGTTTCATCCATTGATTAGAGAATACTACTAAGAATATGCCAACATCTTCAATTGTTAGCCATAAGATTAGAATTTTAGATTAAAAGGTGATTAATTATGCCCATTATCAATAGGTGTACGCCTTTCAGCGTAAAAATAATCACTCAAATCTACAAATCATAATTTTTTTATAAAATTTTAAATAAATATTAAGAAAAAAATAGTCATTTCATAAAACATTTAATCTACTACATTATAAACAAATTTTTTTACACTATACCAAATTCCGAGTATAAAACCTGTCACTTTAAAATTCCTTGACAAATTTTCCTCAAACTGCATAATGCTAAACAGTTCGCTTATTAACTTTTGAACAGGATGGACCACGTTTACAGTTCGCTTATTAACTTTTGAACAGGATGGACCACGTTTGGACAACGTTTATATAAATCAAATTTTAAACCAATCAGTTTTTAAGCATTTTTTAGTACGCAGTTTAAAAGTTTAAATGTTTTATGTTTTTTTTAGTAATTATTATTTGAAAAGGCAATGCAATTGTTGAGGAAATCACACTTTTATATAGCTTTTAAATTGAATTTCAATATGCTCCAAAACTGTTTAAATTGTATTTCAGTATTCTTTTGGAATATATAATTTCAACTTGAAATATACAATTCCAACTATCTTTCTAAATTCGAACCAGATTTTAACAAAAGATTTTAACAAACCTCGTTGAAAAAACATATCCAGAAAATTAAAAACTTATAACTTTTACCATTTGATTGTACATATTATTAAATTTAATAAATATTCATTTAATTTTGTCATATAAAGATTTGGTTGTATAACTTTTACAATTTGGTTGTACAGGTTAGATTTAATAAATATTCATTTCATTTTTTCATATAAAGATTTGGTTATATATATTGTTAAATTTAATAAATATTCATTTCATTTGGTTTTATAACTATTAGTCATAAATAAGGTTGTATACATAATGTAAATATTCCTAAAAACATTTTATATTTTTTAAGAAATTTAAAAGTGTATTTTTATAAAAAAAAATTATTAATGAATGGATTTTATTTATATTGTTTTATAAATTAAAAAGAAAAATTGAATTAGTTTTAAGGGATTTTATTTATATTTTTTTAGAAATAAAAAATATTGGGATTTTATATATATTGTTTTATAAATTAATTTTTTTTTATTAGTTTTAAGGGATTTTATTTATATTTTCTTAGAAATTAAAAAGATTTTGTTAGTACTATTTTTTGGATTAATTAAGAGATTTTATTTATATTTCTTTAGATATTAAAAAATATATTTTTAGTAAAAATAATTTATTAGTTAAGGGATTTTGATTAGATTAGTTTTCATTTTGTTATCTCTAATAGTGTAGGGGTAATAATTTATTGGTACATGAAAATAATTTGTGTTAGAAATAATGCTTACATTAGAATGGGCTTGAGTTTGTTGGGGATTGTTGAGATGTTCTCTTAAACTTTCTCTCTAAATTTAGAATAAGTTTTTTCTCTCTAAGTTTAGAATAAGTTTGAGTTGACAACATTTATATAAGTGTATTGTATCTAGGTTTGCATATGTAATAATAATAGAAGTGTTTATTGTTTTGTGTATGCAATCTTTCTTTCTTGCTACTAGAGCTCAGGTGTGTGACAATAGATAATTTTATTTGTGTTTGTGTGTGAATTGTTTGCATTGAAATTGCAATTTGAGATCGGCAATGGAGAGCTTCATGACAGAATATTGTGTGATTTTCTTTGAAGATGAGGAGGGAGATGATTACGTTAGCCAGGGTTCCATAAATGAGGAAGGAGAGGAAGGAGAGGAGGAGAATATGCTATGTATGAGACCAGATTTCCTAGATGACATGCACTCCCACACAATTGTTGGTGGGCTCATTCTGCCAATGAAAGAAAATTTATTCAATGAAGGCATTGTGGTGTTGGATGGATCGCTTATAAAAAATGGGATGCAAAATCTTGAGCAAATGTTGAAGCCATCATTGGAGAGGAGCCACACGTTGCAAGAAGAAAGAAAATCACAGGCCATGCCGATCGAGACTATGAAGGAGTAGCTGGGTGGAGGATTCTGCATTATTGTTGGTCAAGGAACCATTACGTGGAGGAGTCTGAGCATATTAGATTCACGTGTGACAATTCCTGGAGCAGATCCGTGTATGTACCTATAAAAATGATGTCGGTGAATTAGAGGATATCAAGGAGGAGGATATTCAATGTAGATGTCTAGGAGTGGTGCAATATTCCAGATATAATATAGTATGCAAAATATAAATATTTAGCAAGCAATGGTAGAACAACAATGATATATCCAAAACAATATCATAATAATACCAGAATAACACCAGAAAAAGTACCTTTATTAATGATAGCAATGTTCACTTTCTTCTTCGAGGGGGAAACCTCTAGCAGAGCAGAGCTCTATTACAATAATCTCCAAGACAAAAATATCCAATTCCTCCTACTCTTATTTATACTAATTTTACATTCTAAGAAAACTTCTAGAGGAAGATCTTTCTAGAAGTGGAAGCTTCTATTAGGTCTTCTTACATTGACTTATTCTCCTTTATTTATTAGGCCTTATCATCTAATGTTGACCTTTATTACATAGAAAAAATATCCTACTTACTAATGACCCATGGATAGGGGTTAGAATTGGATCCTAACATGCACTCCCCATTCAAAATCAACCTTGTCCTCAAGGCTATAGGTGTGGAAATTGTTGGAGTATGGTTGTTGGTCCCTAGGTCACATTCTTTGGTGATGTGTCTATCCACTTGATCATCACTTCCTTTATAGTTATTCCATGTAACTGACGTTTATGGTGATTGAGGACTGCTTCTTATTGGAGCCAAAGGGAGCCTTCTTCATCTAATTATGGAAGGATGGTTTGGACCCTACAATCTTGTCCCACAATTTTCTTCAGACAAAAGACATGGAACATTAGATGGATTTTGGAAGTAGCAGGAAGGGACAATTTGTAGTCCAATGAACCAATACGCTTGATGATCTGGTAAGGCCCATAAAACTTGGGTGCCAACTTGTGATGTCCCTCGGCTTTGAGAGATGTTTTCTTGTAAGGTTGGAGCTGGAGAAACACCAGATCAACTTCCTGAAAAACCATTTCTCAACGATGTTGGTCCGCTTGTTGCTTCATGTGATTTTGGGCCATGTCGAGGTTATCCTTCAGAGTCACTAGGGTGGATGTGCGACCTTGCAACATTGTATTAGTAGATTGGACCTTCAATGTTTGTGTCAGAGCTAGGTGAGACCCAAGGCGAGGACGATTGAGAAATTGAGCCTTCATGGGTGGGGCTTGAAGGATGGACTCAAATTCTGTTGCTAATTGACATTCTTGGAACCAGGTACTAGGATGATGCATGTTCACATGAGCCCATATGGCTTTCTTTAAGCCACTGATAAAACAGTCAAGGTAAAATGCATCAAATAATCCCTCAGTCCTGATAGCCAACTATTCAAATGTCGTGATGAAATATGTGGATGATCCAATTTGGTGCAACTTGGTGAGCCTACCCAAAAAATGTGATTCCATATCAAAACGAGCACAAATTGCTTTAGTGAAATTGTTCCAAATGGGTATTCCTGGATAAAATTTCTTATGCCACTACCACCACTACCACTATTCTTGATCCAGGTACAAAACCCCTATAAGTTTGGTCTCATTATCCCAAATATTATGGAGGGAGAAGTATTGTTCCATTTGAGAGACCCACCCGACTGGGTTGGATCCATCAAATTTATGCATGCCAACTTTGGGATCCTTATTCAAAGAGTGGGGAGAACCCCAAGGGGAGTGAAAGGAATGAGTATGCTCATAATGGGAATGTTGAGGGTCCTCTGCATTGGGATCTTCCTACTTACCTTTTGTGAATTGTTGTATGGAGTCACAGATGGCTATGTGGATTTCTGTTTGGATGGAATCTTTGATTCGACTCGTATGGTAGTGATGATGAATGCCATTTGTGTTTCTAAGATGGAAAACCTAGTCTCCTAGTCTTCTTAGGTCTGAGCTCTGGTGGTTGGCATGGTAGCATCTTAGGTAGTGGATGAGGTGTCGGGACAGAAATCGGGGCCACAAAAAATTAAATGTACCAGGGTGATTAGGACAATGAGAGGAGTCCAATGGTATATGTGTCAAATAAGGGTGTCTCGGAAAGGGGTGGGACCACAAGAAAAAGAAGCTTAAAAGTGAAGGGTACCACTACGATCAAAATGAAGAGAGGAATGCAGTGGAATAGGTTACAAATAAGGGTGCTGACATGCCTCAAACTTTTTTTTTTAACTCCTGTGGAGTTATACTCCACCTTGAATACTTATGCAGTGGTGGAATTCCCAAATTATCAATAATAAAAAATGTCGACGGAGCGTGTTTATGCAGCAAAAAAAAGTGACAGGGGCCAATTTGTAATGCAATAGATCAATTGATTTCATCCCAAGGGTTCAGGTTTACAGGCTGTCTACAGTCAAGGGTTTTCCTTGTGCTATAGCTCTCTTATATACGTGCGGGGTCCAACAATAGTACCTGAAAAAATATCTAATGGCACCAACTAAGGAGGCTAGACCTTACCCTCAACCATACTACCGAAGTACTAGAAAGTATCTTCCCGAGTGTTGTTTTTGGTGACACTATAATAGTCAGGTGACCAATCGATTTATCTACAAAGGACTTCAGGATGCCTAGGCCGATCCGTATACAAGTGTTTTTTGATGCGCTACCACTTGAAGGGGTACCAACAGGGGTTACAAGGGTGGATAACATATGTGCGCTTAAAAACCACTTGTATTTCCTATGTGTATTACTCCCCAACTATAGGTTTATGCGCATAACGATAGATCTTTGTAGCTTAAAGATGTCGGAATACGTCTCTACCCTGAAGAAAAAAAAATTACCCCACAAGTCTTGCTTGGGAAAGAGCTCTAATACCACTTGCAATATTCCAAATATAATGTAGTATGCAGAACATAAATATTTAGCAAGCAATGGTAGAACAACAATGATATAGCCAGAGCAATATCAGAATAATACCATAATAACACCAGAAAATAGTTATATTAAGTGTTAAATAAATATATTAGCATTATTTGTGTTTGTAAAATTATATGATGAAGAAACTCTTATCAAACATAGTAACATAACTTAAGATAGTGGTTCTTGATGTATGTGGCGCCACAAGAACACATAGTTGGTTTGATTATGTGTGGAGTCTATTACAGCTTGTGGTTTTTGGAGAATTCGGTAACCCAAGGATAATGGTTGCTGGTTATAGTTGTGATCCTTGTGTATTTGTAAGCTTGTGTGAAATAGGTCACTTTGTAGGATTATTGATGGATATATTCAATATCTATATTGCTCTCCTATATAATTGGTGAATACAACATGCTATGTACTTCAACAGATGGGAGCATGTCAATAGAATGATTCAGTATCGAGACTGATTTTCAGTCAAATACAACGAGCTATGTACTTTGATAGATGTAAGTATGTAAAGAATCGTCGGTCATTACAAATATGTCATCGATGGCAAAAAGAAATTGTATATTCAATAGATGAAGTGGTATCTCTAATGAATGGGTGGGAAAGAGTGTAGTCTACAAGGGTTCAGAAGTGGATCAAGATGTTGATGAAGACCATACCAGACAAAGATCAAAATTTCATAAATCTTTTATGTGATTTTAGTATTGTTATTTGTAATGTAAGCATTAAGGGAGAGTGTTAGAATTAATACTTACATTAGAATCGATTTGGGTTTGTTGGAGATTGTTGAGATATTCTCTCAACCTCTCTCTCTCTACGTTTAGAATAAATTGGATCTAACAAAACTTATATAAGTGTATTGGATCTGGGTTTGCATATGTAATAGTAATATAAGTGTGTATTGTTTTGTGTGTGTAATATTTATTTCTATTTATCGGTGTAGGGGTTGAATACTATATGCGATAATGTCAATACTAAATTCGATAATACATTTTTAAAGGTATTGTCTAAACATTCTACGTTTTGGCAGTTTTGACTGAAATCTAGTGATACAAATTTGAGGGGAATCTCAATTTTATTTTGTTTAAATTGCATTTTTGAATGCATAAATGAATTCAACGTGCTAAAAAACGGGAACTTGGATTATACAGACTTAACCACTAAAATGTGCAGATCCAACAATTTCTCATTATATTTTAAGCAAAATTCAATTGATAATATCTCCGAAAAAGAGCCAAAACGTATAATGTTTAGACTACAACATTTTTAAATTAAAATTGTTGATGACATTGTACTTGTGAAGTGCACCGGTGACTTCAACAATGGGCTTATGTCAAGGTTAATTTACGTTGGAATTGACACGAGTAGGGTTCTTTGACCTTTAAATCCATTTACGTAAATTCTACCCTTGGCATTGACATTAATTCGTCGACCTACTTCATTGTACATTTAGTTTGTATTGAAGTGGTATTTAACAATCTCACATTCCAATGCATAGCTACATATAATATTCCAACTTTGTTTAAATCACGTATTTGATAAATAAAAATATCATATCATAATATTAATATTAAACTAGGCATAATATAGATATACACATCTATTAAAAGCTCATTTAGTCTAGATTTTTCTTTGCACATAGATATGAGTTGTTAGTATGTGTTATATTATTGAGTTGACCACTTTGATCAATTTTTATTCAATGCCCTCTTGGTCCAAACATTTCTTAGCTTTAAAATCAATTGAAAATGATATCCTACTTCAAAGATTGATTGAACGTGGAATTATATTATGCTAGGTTAATGTCTTGTGATGCTTCTCGGCGTTAATGCATTGGTCTTACTTCATGGGGCATTCAAGGTTCATTGCAAGTGGATTTAACAATCATTGAAGTTGAGATTTCTTGGTGGATGACCAATGCATAATGTATTTAAAAGCAAATCCATAAAAGGTTGTAGTTAGATTGTTTGTGTGGTTTGCATATATTTCCAAATTTAATGAAACAATTGGAATTAATTATGGAATTATAATTGAATTTTGTTCACTAATTTGTTTTATTTTGAGAGTAATTTTTGGAGTGTTTTCTAATTTTGGGGTTTGTATGGAGTAGTCAATACTTTCTTTAGTATCCTTGGATTTGATAAGTAGGTAGGGAAATTGATATTGATAGGTTATCAGGAAGATTTTTTGGAAGGGTTTTACACTGAACCGATCGATGTTCTGACTATGGAGAGCACAAGAGGGGTTATGACTCCACAAGAGATGAAGAGGAAAAGAGGGTCCAAGGGAAAAACATTAACTAATCCTAGGTTTTCTAAGTTCATAACCTCCATTTTTTCACCATGTGATTTAATTAAACCTCAACCACTAATTATTTAATGTAGGTGGTGATTGGTCGAGAATCCCACCTTTGATAGTTATGTGGGCTTGGGGGTTGTGTATAATACATGAAGAACATAACATAATCCATCCTCATGAGAATTTGAACCTTCTATTGTCCCATGTTCTCTTCCTTCATGCAAATTGGAATTGACTCATTCATTCACTCATTCCAATGATAGGCACTACCATTCTCATGGTAACTGATTTGTCATGGTCCTCATTCATGGGAACCATTCTCCATACCCTCACACTTCTAAATATTTGGAGCCATTTTCTTATGTTGGGGATTGATATTCGAACTCGTAAGTGACAAAAACAAGCTAGAGAAGAGAAAAACATGGATTTGGGAAGGGACATTGTAATGATCCAAATGATTAAGATGTCATGACAGAACAAAAGTACATACCATGTACAATAATGTGAGCATGGAGCACAACTCCAAGATAGATAAGTTACACAATAAATCCTTAAAGAATAGGAGAACCTCCTCCAAATAACCAAATACATTCATACATCACAATCCCCCTCTCTACAATAATGAATACATGATCTCTATATATACCTATTCACACCTACACATAAGGCCCCTTTACTATTAGGCCGACTCTATTACATATATATTTACACATTACATATACATTTAGGTCCATATATTCCCCCCCTTGGGGTCATATCATATACATTTATTCCCATATATGCTCCCCTTGGGTCATAACATAGTACCCTCCTTCAAACAGCTTTGTCCATAAAGCTTTGCAATTAAAGGCTTCACATGTGATGAAACCAGGTAACATGATTTTCTTATGTTCCTTCTTTCTTCTTTCCATTCATGATGATCCATCCATCCAAAATCAATTCTTTTGGTCGTAATCGTTGGTGTCTAGTTGTTGTATAATTTTTTCCCCTTGATTCCGTGTATTGTCATTGCAGCTTCTCCAACTTGAAGTAGATGTTGGTTTATGATAATATCTTGTTGAATAATGGTTTTGTGATGCCTTATTCCATGAATATTGATGATTATTCCATCTTATTCCTTGATAATGTTGATATTGATTTTCTTGTCTTCCTTGAATTCTTTCCTAATAATGAGGGTGTTGATATCGTTTCACATTTGATGGGTTTTCTTCATTGTGCACACCCATTTCATTTATCTTCTTTTCATGGAAAATGGCATCCTCGATCATCTTTGCTTGGTCTTTGATTACTTTAGCCTTGGAGATAATACTATCATATTTGGCATGTACATCCTCTAGATGGAGTTTGTTGGGAGGCCTCTTAGGCCCTTGTAATAATCCATCATTTATTATACAATAGCATAAGAATGTATGAATACATGTAATAAAGTATGTAAATGGACGTAGAAGATAAATGCAACCTAATAAATGATTAGTTGGATGGGTACAATCACTCTAAGCATCTCTCTATTGTACAAATACTCATGAAGATAGAATACAAACTAGGATGGATATCCTTCCCACAAATATCTCTCTCTCTTTCTTCTTGAGTACATGTGTTCCCTAATATTTCTCCTATAATGTAGCTCTCTCTTCTTGAATGTCTACCTCTAATCCTTGGAATACAACACTTTGGTTCCTTTTTTACATAACTTGAATCGAGAGAAATCTAGAAAATTTTATTTGGGATGGAAGAATTACTCGATATGTTCGTGGAATTATGTGATATGTTCAAGCTTATGTTGAAGAGGATCTTGGAACAACCTTCTTTCTAGTGTGTGAGAACCACATGGAAGAAGATTGCATACAAGAAAGAGAAATATGGTCTGCAAGATATCATTGAAAACAAAATCAAAGTCAAGTATATGTCCTTGCAACAATGATTTTGTGCACCAATAGTATAGAGATTTATGGGATATTATTTATGTTAATGGATGATGAAAAAGAAGTGGAATGTGTTCTTTGTCTCCATATGACATTCCATTGTCATGTTACTTTCTGCAAAGTTTCTTTCATGAGAATACTATCAAGAAAAAAAAAAAATCTAGCTAGAAGAAAGTATTGTTGGAGGTTGCGTGTGGCAAGTTCTTGAAGGTAGCCAACCTATGGATATTGAGAAGTGTCCCTCTAGATTATTTCAACCTTAAAGAAATTGAAAGAAATTGCTCTTCATGCTCGCAATGCAAAATATAACCCCCAGCGGTTTGTTGCTGTCATAATGAGGATACGAGAGCCTAAGACAACTGCTTTGATATTTTCCTTTGGAAAGATGGTGTGTATTGGTGCTAGACGTGAGAAACATTCCATGCTTGCAACAAGAAAGTATGCACGTATTATATAGAAGCTTAGCAAGTTCAAGATTGGATAAACCCTCGTCAACATAATGATTGAAATGTGGGTGCATATGTTTTTCACTCAACATCTATAAACAACACAAACAACACACTTAAAAACAAACCAATCTCTGATTAGGTAGATGACGGTTGAAAGTGATGAATCCTTTCATCGTTCTAAGAACCATAGCATCTCTAGAGCACAATGCAATTCCTATTGTGTAGTTTCTTAATAAAATCGATTATTTTGTTCTGAACGCCCCATTTATGTACACATTCTGAAATGTTGTTATTTCTATCTTTTTATTCCCATGTAGTATATGGTTAAAGTCTAGCAAGGGAGAGAAATAAATGATTATAAATTGGACACGAATAACCAATCTAGCTGTGGAATTGGATTTGAAGGAGCAACACAAATTCGAGAATGAAATGAAACAATTGATCTTTTGTTTCTTCAATTTCTCTTTTTAATGAACTTTATTGTATACAAAAGGGTTTTCGAACAAGCGCTCGATATAGAATATGGTGCCTAGCTATAAAAAAATGTGGACTTGGGCCATATATTTATGGCATGTCTAAAGATAGAAATACGCTCACTAGGTCTCGTAAGAGTTGCAAGTGTTATATTTAAGGCGGATTGTAATGTACCCATATCAACATCCCCAAAACAATTTGCTCCATGCTGGTATGAGACATACCCATTTCTCGAGTACCTCTAAAATTCGTCCTCTTGAACTTATTATAAAATTTTGATACCAAATAATTAATAAAGAAACACGAAAGATCCAAATGCATTCATCAATATTCTTGGTAAATGTAAACTGAAATATTAACATGCCTTGCACAACAATAACTAACAAACATGCATAGCATAAACACATTATAATTAAGAGATAATAATAATATACAATGAAAATAAATATACAACAGAGAAAACCATGACATAATGAACTTATATTTAATTAAACTAATCACCAACTGGATGCAGATTAAGGACGTTCCACCCAACCTTAGACACTATTGTTCCAAGTCCCAACAACAAGTCACCCTTGAGCTAGGGCTATGAGTCCACAAGAACGGGTCTCAGACTATCATTCATCTTCCCAACCAATCAACATTCAATCTCTCATAAGTTTCTCAACACACGACAAATTGATTTTACTAGCTCTCGTTCCTCTCAGTCTACACCACCCAAAGAAAATGAACCCCTTCACTGTCACACAGTCACTCAAGTTTCCCACCTCTTTCTAGGACTCCAATGCTTATGATCAGGAAATATCAATGATGGAAACTTTCAAGATTCTTAGTTGTGGATAGTTCTCTTTCAACTGCCATTATTCTCATGCCCATGGGCATCCCTTCCCTCTTGGAATGATCAATAATTAATTTCAGTTAGCCAACCATGGTTGCTTTCCTTCGAAATTTCATTTCCCCTTCCCCATGCATAACCAATAATGAGAAGAAGAGTGAATTAGAGAGGAATGTCTCCAAAGACGAATTTGGTTCATAATGAAAATGGCCAACCCCCAAGACAATCAAGAACATGGATTAAATATCAAAAGCAAGATATGGGCTTCTCCCAAGAAGCTCATGTAACTCCCTCTTTCTCTCCAAAATTACAAGGCCGATAACATAAAAATAATTTAAAAGTGTAAAGGCTTAGCCCCCTTAGCTTTCCTCCTCTTTTGTGGAATCATAGCCCCCTATAACTCATGTCCTTGTGTATCTAGCAGCCAACGATGCATTCCGTTATTAATAATGTTCAGTGTCTTACATTTCCTAAGCACTTTGGCCTCTTTAAATTGTTTAGGCACTCCAACTTTTCATCAAATAAACAAAATATATTAATACTCTCGGAACTCAAAATTGGGGTATTACATTCCCCTCCCCCTTATTTTGACAATGTACTCACTGTGTATTTAAAACATAAATCAAAATTTCAAAATTATTCAAAAAGGCACGAATACTCTGACGCAAGACATCTTTATACTCCCAAGTAGCATATTCAGGATAGTAAGAGGTCCACTAAAATTTTACCGTCTCTATGACTCAATTTAAGAGCACTTTGATTTTTTTTGACTTGAAAGTCTCTCTCTGTCCACTTGAATCAAATGCCAATCAATAACATGGTTATAATCGTATACATACTTTTTCAACAAAGAGACATGAAATACATTATGCACATTCATGGAAGCAAGAAATTGAAGCATGTATGCAACTGTCCCTATTCTTTTTGATATCACAAATAGACCATAGAATCTAGCTGATAGCTTTGTACAGTTGTTCAACTTCAATTAACTCTTCTTGGACTTCACTTTCAAAAGTACATGCTCTCCCACTTTAAATTTTCTAACTTTCCTATTCTTATCTGCATAACTCTCCTATTCTAAATTCTAACCATCTAGTCTTCCATATCCTTGAGCAATTTTGGCCCCCTTTTTGTCTACTAGGTCGCTGAAGTATTGCATTTTATACCATACAAAACTTCAAATGGACTCATCTACAAAGAATATTGATAAACCATTATTATAAACAAACTCAACCGAATGTAATTAATCTTCCCCATTAAATACCTTATCCATTACATACATTCTCACCACGCCGATAATCCACCGAGCCACCAGTTCCGAGTGCAACTAGGTGCCAAATCCAAAATTCGAGTATTCAATCTCCTCAATGTCAATGACGAGAGGGACACAGTTTGCACTCATTCCATCTACTGTCCCACCACGTGTTGGACACGAGAGATTGAATTTCTTATGATCACGTAAGTGTGTATGTCTGGAAACCACAAACGTCGGCACAACATACGCTTGTCATTAACATGTTTAAATTCGAAACATAGATTATTCTAAAACGATGGAGTTGCAATATGTGCTTGGAACAACTACTTCTGCCAATGCCGTTCTGGAATTTAAAAGCAGGAAATGACCCATATTTTATTAATGTTAAAACTCAGATTAGATTCCGTGTTTCCTGCTACTTGTCTCTGTCTTTTGGATCCCTACTTGCTTCGAATCTGAGGTCTTATTGGCACAAGTCGGCATACAGGAAAAGAAAAAAACCGACGGTGACATGGTTTTGACGAGTGGCCTGGGAATAATTTAACCGATGAATCAGGAATGGTATACTTTTTTAAAACTACCGCCCAAAAAGCCAAATACAATGAAAATTTAACATGAGAAATTCCCAATTCTAGTCAGTGTAAAACTAAACCACAGTTAAACATCCAATCATCAGTAAACGATCCGTTAAACGGACTCAGTCGTATATTTCATCGTAGTTTTGTGTATCTTTAAAAAGCGTTTATAAAATTATTTTATAAACGCAAATTGAAGGGACAAATTATGAACAAAGAATTTTGCAATGTACCAAATTCCGAGTATAAAACCTGTCACTTTAAAATTCCTTGACAAAATTTCCCAAAAACTGCATAATTCTAAACCAGTTTGCTTATTCACTTTTGTACAGGATGGACCAAGCTTGGAAAACATTTATATAATCAAATCTTAAACAGTTTTTTTTTAAGGCAGGTTAAATGTTCTATGTTTGTTTATTTTCTCAGTAATTATCATTGGAATTGAAATGTAATGGTTGAAAAACCACTATTTTACATGGCTTAAATTGCATTTCAACATCTTTTAAAATAGCTAAGCACCAACGACTTAAATTGCATTTCAACATCCTTTAAAATAACAAAACACCAAGAATATATAATATCAACTGCTGAAAATATGCAATCCTAACTATCCTCCTAAATTTTAAACCAGTTTTTAAACAAAAATCATTGAAAAAACATATCCACAAAAATAAAAATTATAACATTTACGGTTTGGTTGTATATGTTCTTATATTTAATAAATATTCATTTCATTTTCTCTTATAGTTATTATTATTAGCCATTAATAAGATTAGTCATTAATAAGGTTGTATACATCATAAAAATATTCCTTTCCTTTATCTTAAAAACATTTTATATTTTTTTGAAATTAAAAAAGTATTCTTATAATTTTTTTTACTTATTAGCCATTAATAAGGTTGTATGCATCATGAAAATATTTTTTTCCTTTATTTTAAAAATATTTTATAATTTTTTTTTAAATTAAAAAATGTATTTTTATAATTTTTTATTAGTTAAGAAATTTTATTTATATTGTTTTATAAATTAAAAAATATTTTTATTTTTATTTTTTTATTAGTTTTAAGAAAAAAAAATCATGAAAAAAAAACTTAATTTTATTCATTCGAAGAGAGCCAAATTACATTTTATAGGTGTCTTAAGCATGATCCAATCATGGTTAAATTGATCACAAAATAGAAGCCCAAAAGGGCCCAGAAGTTGGCTAATAAACCACAAAGAAATATATAATAAAATGAGCTGGGAACAACCTGAAATAAGCCAGAAAACAACCATTGAAGTATAAAAAACCCCACCACGAAAAACATGTCGGGAAGAAAATCCCAAACAGAACGTCGAAGGCCGGAAGGACCAGGTCAAAGCGGTATGATTCTCCCACATCAACAGAACCAGAAAGCAATGACGCCAAAGAAAACCCCATCCTACAAACACCAAAAAAGAGAAACCAAAAAGGACCTCAAAGGAACTCAAAAAGGACCTCAAAGTGTCAACACATCAACATGGCACACCCTAAAAAATGACTTCAAAGTGTCAACGTATCAACACTGCATGCCCTTAGAGAGGGCCTCAAAGATCTGGCCAAAGCCCCCATCTGATATGAAGACGAGAGAGTCACCAACACCCTCCAAAGGGACCTCGATCTGAGCATACAAAAAACCTTGAACGAACCAACATAACTAGAGAGAGGAACCACCAACAAAAGTGAGAAAACCCCAAAAATAACCTTGGAGAGAGAGAACATCAATGAAAGCCTCCAAAGAAAGCCAAGATGCAGGACAAACAAGGTTAGAGTGACATATAGCCCTCGCGAAAAGAGAGGATCCAAAACCCTGAATCCCTACTTCAAATATTCAGAACTTGTCATCAAAACATTTGAAACCAGAACCATAGAGTAGAGGGTATACATCAAACCCAGAAAAATGACCCTGAGACTAGAGAGGGAAATCCAAAGGAGACATCAAAGATGACCACCAAAGGATAGGGGCCACCCATAGAGAAAAAACTAGCGACGAAAACACCTGAGACCACCAAAGCAGAAGAACCACGCAAAAAAACCAATCCTAGATCGGCACAATAGACGAGTCAATCTACAAAAGACCAAATCAGAAGGAGAAACGAGCTCCGCACCCACCACAAACCATGAGATTAGAGATCCGCACAAACAATCTTCACAAAAGTGGGCAACGACAAAGGTTTAGGTAGCAACAATGAACGACGATCATAAATAATATCCAAGCCATAGGAATCGAATGAAAGAAACATATCCACATATCCCAACATAGCACACCAAATCAAACCCAAACCTGAACAAACCAAATCCCACCAGGAAAGAAGAAGGAGGCACTGGATCTGAGCACACAAGCACCAGATCAGAACATGCAACAACACGCCCAACCCGTCACCGGAAGGAAAATCACTCGCAACACCATCCAAATCCGCACTAGAGACACACTAGAACTGCACTCAGAGAAGAGAGATCGACCACCAAAACACGAAACCATCCATGCGAGCATCAAACCAAACTCATGGTTTTGGGATTCTATGGCTAGGGTTTCCCGTAGCCGCAAAAAGTCGAAAGGTCTCCCGTAAATGATGTCGATTGAGTTTGTAAAAATCTAGTTTTAAGGGATTCTATTTATATTTTCTTAGAAATTAAAAATATTTTGTTAGCACTATTTTTTGGATTAGTTAAGGGATTTTATTTATATTTTCTTAGATATTAAAAAAGGTTTTATTATTATTTTTTTTTATTTTTCAAGGGATTTTGATTAGACTAGTTTCCATTTTATTTTGTTTAATCCTATAGGGGTGATAATTTATCGGTGCATGGGAATAATTTGTGTTAGAAATAATGTTTACATTAGAATAGGTGTGTCTTTGTTGGATATTGTTGAGATATTCTCTCAACCTCTTTATTTTGTTGATGTTTGGACAACATCATGAAGACATTCTTTCATATATATATATATATATATATATATATATATATATATATATATATATATGACATAATATTTATAAGACAAGGTATAAATATATATATAATAAATAAGTAACTATTTATTATCCAAGGGACACATCCTTTCATGGATGGTCACCATATGTTCTCTATATATGAAACACTCATCATTGTAATAATATATCGAATATATATTATCTCATATTATCTCATATAGAAAAATAAACATAGTATTAGAGCAGGACTGGGTGTGACTCCCTCACAAGAGAGCCCACAAAGATGAGAATATATTTAACTAAAATTTAAGATGAGAGTAGATTTAACTAAAATTTATTCGAGAGAGTCTAGAGTAGTGAGAATCTGTGAGGAATGTGAGAAGAACTGAGTGAGAAGGTGAAGTTGTTATGCAGAAAATCCTGTTGTTGGAGACGTGAACCTGTGTGTGATGAAGAAGAATAGCCCTGTGCACATGAAGGAGGAGCATCAAAGTTCTTTGTTGTTAGAACAGTGTGGGTGGACTGTGTGTGAGTGTGTGTGAGTGTTTTCCGCTATTGTGGTCCACATAAAGGTTTCCAACGTGAAGAGTGTGGAGGAAATTGATGTGTTTACTAGGATCTGAGTCGAGCTCTCCACGAGTGAATTTTTTGCAGTGATGATCTGAGAAGGTTAATATATCCATAGCTCATAGTGATAAATCCACAGGAGCATGTAGGTGCATGGTAGTTGGATCACAAATAAATTGCAGAGGTAATACTACCAAGTCACAAAGGTTGTGCGGAGGGATCACTGAGAATTGAAGCATGAGTTTGTTGAGACAGGGGTTCCACTAGATCGCAATGAAAAGAAGCCACAGGAGATTGTTGAAGGAACCATGAGATCATTGAGTGGATTCACCGAATCAATGTGGATGATTCTCTGCTCAGTTGACACTAGTTCAGACGAGGGTTCCATTAGATTATTGTGGTAGCTCAATCATATCTTAGAAGTCCTCTTGTTGTCTACACGGTTTAGAGGTGGTTGCTTACACTTTCTTGAATTGACAAATTAGTGTGATCATTGTAGACTTCCTTTGAAGTGAGAAGTAGTGACAAAACCTCTTAGTCGAGATCACATGAAGCTTATGTCAATGTGTTGATGTTTGAGGAAACTTCATGAGACATTCTCCCCGGAGGGTCCTATGTGGAATAGCAGGGGGAAATGTAGTCTTTATCCTGACATGCCTTATATGGTCAGATGAAGGAACCAATACATTTTTTTCATGAGGAAACGTCGATATGTCTTGGGGGACATTGGTTCCATGAGGGAACCTCGATGTGTCCTAGAGATGTTTGAGGTAGCATCATGAGACATTMTCCCCAAAGGGWCCYRTGTGGAAGAGTAGGGGGGAATGTAGACTTCATCTTGACATGCCTCAGATGGTCAAATGAAGGAACCAAAACAATGGTTTCACAAGGAAACCTTGATATGTCTTGGGAGACATTGGTTCCATGAGGGAATCTTGATGTGTCCTAGAGATCTTTGAGGTAGCATCATGATACATTCTCCCTAGAGGTTCCTATGTGGACTAGTAGGGCGGATTGTAGACTTCATCCCGATGTACCTAAAATGGTTAGATGAAGGAACCAAGACATTGGTTTCACAAGGAAACCTAGATATGTCTTAGGGGACATTGGTTCCATGAGGGAACCTCGATGTGTCATAGAGATGTTTGAGGCAATATCATGCAACATTCTCCCCAAAGGGTCCTGCATGGACTAGTAGGGGGGAATGTAGACTTCATTATGATGTGCCTCATATGGTTAGATGAAGGAACCAAGACATTGGTTTCACGAGGAAACCTTGATATGTCTTGGGGGACATTAGTTCAATGAGGGAACCTCGATGTGTCCTAGAGATGTGTGAGGCAACACCATGAGACATTCTCCCTAGAGGGTCTTGCATCGATTGGTAGGAGAGAATGTGAACTTCATCATGACATTCCTCAGATGGTCATATGAAGGAACCAAAACATTGGTTTCACGAGGAAACCTTGATATTTATTGTGAGGCATTGGTTCCATGAGGGAACCTCAATATGTATTAGACATTGGTTTGATGAGGAAACCTCTATATGTCAAATATGGTCCAAGATGACTTAACTTGATCAGCCCTGAGGGAATGGACACCACTTGTAGGATGAGCTAGCTCAATTCTTGTGGATATCAACTACATTTGTGTCATGGTACATAAGGGAGCATTGAAGCTCTAGTACATATCCATCTATGAGCAGATACCGGATATTCTGATGAAGCCCTTGTCCAAAGGGAAGTTTGTATACTTAAGGGACAAGATGAGGCTTGTGGAGATTACTCCTTTGGTTGAGAGGGAGTGTTGATATTCTTGCATTACAGAGTAGTCAGTGGAATACTAGATGAAGACATCATGTAAAGATACCTCCCTAGCTAAGAGGGAGTGTTAATGTTTCATCATTGGGCATACAATCTCCCAAGATTGGCATTGGTAATTTGACCAGTGGTGAATGGACCAAGAATAGTATTCAAAGAACAGAACAATAGATGTGCTAGTTTTCCTCCAATGTGTGGAAACATCGGGAAAACATTCACCCACATGGGTGTAACTATGGTGAATGTCCTGAGTAAGGATCATGAAGACCTTTTCCTAGATTGGGATGCAGACCAAGGGAGATATGATACATTTATTAGAAAGGTGTACTTGTGGTAAATGGACCCATGCATAGTCCTTCCTTGATCATGAACAAGAATAATGTATACTTGAGGTGCTTGAGGTTCTTTCCACATGTCAATTAGCATCGGGTTGACAATCACTTATAGGGGTGTACCTGTGGTGAATAACACTAGTGTGGTATTTTTCCTAGTCATGTTTATTTGACAAGGAATGATAAAGACTCAAGATACTAGATGCTATCACTTGCAAACACATAGTGATCCTGATCTCAAAGAGATTCAATTGTCTTAGAGGGAGAGCTACAGAGGGAGTTTCCCCTTGTTTCAGGTGGAAGAGAGACATCTCCCAATATTAACAGACATGTGTCATGAGTCTAGGGAGAAGTTTGTATACTTCATAGACAAACTTGACATGATGAAGAATGTATCCCTCGTTGAGAGGGAGTGCCGATGTTCAGACAACATCGGGAAGAAATGTATATATATATATATATATATATATATATATATATATATATATATTTATAATACAAGGTATAAATATATATAATAATAAGTAGTTATTTATTATCTAAGGGACACATCATTTCATGTATGGTCACCATATGTTCTCTATATATGAAACACTCATAATTGTAATAATATATCGAATATAGATATTATCTCATATAGAAAAATCAACATCTTTAAGTTTAGAATAAGTTGGATCTGACAACACTTATATAAGTGTATTGTATCTGGGTTTGCATATGCAATAATAATAGAAGTGTGTATTGTTTTGTGCGTGCGATATTTATTTCTTGGTATTAGAGCTTAGGTGTGTGAGAGTAGATAGTTTTTTATGTGTTTGTGTGTGAATTGTTTGCATTGAAATTGCAAATTTGAGACTGACAATGGAGAGTGTTAAGGTCCTAACCCGCACATAGGTAGATCAATGTATTCGGATGTAATAAAGGTCAATATTAATAAGGCCTTTCAATAAAATAGAATAAGGTAGATGTAAGAAGACCTAATAAAAGCTTCTGCTTCTAGAAGGATCTTCCTCTAGATGCTTCTCTTAATAGACATATTTAGTATAAATAAGAGTCAAGGGTATGAAAACCCTAGCTTGGATATTATTGTAACAGAGCGCTACTCGATTGGAGGTTGCCCCCTCGAAGAGGCCTATGAACATTTCTTTCTGAATCAAAGTGCTATTTCAGTTGTTGTTCTCATATTATTTCCATGTTACTGTGGATGATTATGCTAGTTATATTACTGTTATTCTGCCATTCCTAACATTTTATTTTTGTTCTGTGTATTTATTAGATCTGACATCTTGCAAGTGGTATCAAAGCACTTTCCTTGGCAAAAATTGTGGGTATTTTTTTTTAGGGTAGAGACGTATTCCGAGATCTTTAAGCCACAGAGATCTGTTGTTACGTGCATAAACCCGCGGTTGAGGGATTCATACATGCAGGAAATACAAGTGGTTCTTAAGCGCACATCTGTTGCCCACCCTTATAAACCTTGTTGGTACCCCTTCGAGTGGTAGTGCATCAGACAACACCTGTGTACGGATCGACCTAGATTTCCTGAAGCCCTCTTTAGATAAACCTATCGGCCACCGAACTGCTATAGTGTCACCGAGAACAGCACTCGGGAAGATCCTCTCTAGTACCTGGGTAGTCGGGTAGTATGGCTAAGGGTACGATCTATCCTCCTTAGTTAGTGCCCTAAGATATTGGGCTGAGTACTAATGTTGGACCCCGCACATATATCAGAGAGCTATAGCACAGGGCAAACCCTTATCTGTAGAACCCTTGGGGAACATAAACATAAACATAAACAAATTAAACCGGCGAGATCTATTGCCGCACATCTGTGTTCGAGTCGCCAAGTAAATACACATTTATTTCTAGTTAAGAATTTGGGGATTTCAGCACTGCAACATTCTTCAGACCGAAGTATAACTCCACAGCTGTAAAAAAAAAAAAGTCTAGAAATTTTTTC
>ML777185.1:2329545-2362491 GCA_009831015.1 Picea engelmannii
GCTCAAAAAAGGTCATTCTGGTGTCATTGCCCAACTCCATGCCATACAAGCCACAGAGACACCCCTAGTGCCCCAAGACCTCCAAGCCCTCCTTTCTAAACATCAAACGGTATTTTCCACTCCCCAAGGACTCCCTCCTTCCCATGGTGTTCATGATCATTCCATTCCCCTTGTCCCAAGAATCCTTCCCCCCAATATCCGTCCATATCACCACCCCTTTGCACAAAAAATTGAAATTGAAAAAATGGTCCAGGAACTCCTTACTGTCGGCATCATCCATCCTAGTATGATCCCTTACTCATCTCCAGTCATCATGGGACTGAAGAAAGAAGGTTCTTGGAGAATGTGTCCTAACTTCCATGCTCTCAACAAACTGACCATCAAAGACAAATTTCCCATTCCTGTCATTGATGACCTCTTGGATGAATTGAGTGGCGCCCAATTATTTACCAAACTTGATCTTCACTCGAGCTATCACCAGATACGTATGAAAGAGGCCGACATTCCCAAGACTACCTTTCGCACTCATGAGGGCCACTATGAGTTTTTGG
Source organism: Picea engelmannii (assembly GCA_009831015.1). Taxonomy (NCBI): domain Eukaryota; kingdom Viridiplantae; phylum Streptophyta; class Pinopsida; order Pinales; family Pinaceae; genus Picea; species Picea engelmannii. The sequence goes on from ML777185.1 coordinate 2,330,097, forward strand.
TCATGCCCTTTGGCTTGTGTAACGCCCCCTCCACCTTCCAGAGCCTCATGAACCATGTCTTCCGCCCTTTTCTCTGTCATTATGTCTTAGTTTTCTTTGATGATATCCTCATCTATAGCAAAACTTGGACAAACCATCTTACTCATGTGGATCAAGTTCTTCGCCTACTCTCTCAGCACCAACTTTTCCTAAAACAGTCCAAATGTGCTTTTGGTGCCTCAGAAGTAGAATACTTGGGTCATCTGGTGGGAAAGGATGGCGTCAGGGTAGACCCGAAAAAGATTGAAGCTATGAAAAACTGGCCGCACCTAAAGACTCTTAAAAGATTTCATGGATTTTTGGGCCTTACAGGGTATTATCGCAAGTTCGTTAAGAACTACGGAAAGATTGCAACACCTCTCACGACTCTCCTCAAAAAGAACTCTTTCACTTGGACTCCAGCAACTGCTCAAGCTTTTCAAACCTTGAAGACAACCATGTGCACCACTCTGGTTTTGGCCCTTCTCGATTTCACAAAGACTTTTTTGTTGGAATGTGACGCCTCAGGGAAAGGAATCGGTGTTGTCCTTATGCAAGAGGGTCGACCTTTGGCCTTCACTAGCAAGCAACTATCTGAACGGAATCTGGGCAAACCCATTTATGAAAAGTAAATGTTGGCGATTTTTCATGCCGTTGAGCTGTGGCATCCTTATCTCTTGGGGCAATGCTTCCAAATTAAGACCGACCATCAAAGCCTCAAGTATTTTCTGGAACAACGCATTTCCTCCCAGGAGCAACCAAAATGGGTGACTAAGCTCTTTGGATATGATTATGAGATCATTTATAAGAAGGGCAAAGACAATGTTGTGGTGGATGCATTGTCCCGGAAATATGAAGACGAAGGATCCCTTTTTTCTCTTTCCTTCATTGTACCCGATTGTCTCCAAGCTGTGCATCAGGAATGGCTTCAAGATCCCAAAAGTTCGCATCTGATCCAGCAACTGCAGAACAAGGCTCTGGCTCCCCCAGGATACTCCTAGCTCCAGGATGAGCTTCGATACAAAGGCCACTTGTATTTAAGTAAACAATCCAAGCTCAAATCCATGACACTTTTTGAGCTTCATGCTACACCCACATTGGGGCACTCAGGGTTCACCAAAACATATGACCAAGTCAAGTGTTCTTTTTTCTGGGATGGTATGAAACAGGACATCCGTAAGTTTGTCGCTGAATGTGAGGTGTGTCAACACAACAAGGGAGAAATAGTCAAATCTCTAGGCACCCTCCAACCGCTTCCGATTCCCCCTGCTATTTGGAAGGATATCTCTATGGACTTTATTACAGGCTTACCCAAATCGGGGAATAAATCAGTCATAATGGTGGTGGTGGATCTCCTTTCCAAGTATGCTCATTTTTGCGCTCTTCACCACCCATTTACTGCATCCACGATGGCTCATAGTTTCATGGACCAGGTCTTCAAGCTTCATGGCATGCCGCACTCTATTGTTTTTGATCGAGACCCAACTTTCACAAGTAATTTTTGGAAAGAAATGTTTAAGCTACAAGGCACACAATTGCATCTTAGCTTAGCTTATCATCCCTAGACAGATGGTCAAACGGAAGTTGTCAACAAGTGTTTGGAAACATATATCAGGTTCTTTGCCTCTGAAAAACAATACCAGTGGGCTCAATGGTTACCCCTCGCCGAATGGTGGTACAACACTACATACCATACAACCACTCGCATGACTCCTTTTGAAGCGGTATATGGACAGAAGCCACCTTTAGTTATCTCATACTTATCGGGTACCTCGAAGATCCAGGCGGTTGACCAAACACTTACAGTCCGAGAGGATATCCTTCATACCCTTAAAGAGAACTTGGTGATGGCCCAGAATAGAATGAAGCAACAAGTAGATCAAGGTCACTTCGAACGTCAATTTGCAGAAGGGGATCAGGTGTTTTTGAGACTGCAACCATATAAGCAAACTTCCCTGAATGTCGAGCATTGTCAGAAGCTAGCGCCCAAATTTTATGGCCCTTACACAGTTCTCAAGCGTGTGGGACAAGTCGCATATCAATTAGCTCTGCCTAGTCAGTCGAAGCTACATCCTGTTTTTCATGTTTCATGCTTAAAGAAGGTGATTGGAACCAGGTGCCAAATTCAAACCAACCTTCCAGAGTTAGCTGAAGAAGGATCCATTTGGCTACAACTAGAAGCAGTTTTGGACCAACGTGAGCATCGCCTGTGTCAGAGAACCATCAAGGAAGTGATATTATAGTGGAAAGATATGACTCCAGCAGATGCCACTTGGGAACCAGCTACCATTCTGCAACAGTTTCCACATCTCAAGCCTTGAGGACAAGGTTGTTTTTAAGGGGGCAGACATGTTAAGGTCCTAACCCGGACATAGGTAGATCAATGTATTCAGATGTAATAAAGGTCAATATTAATAAGGCCTTTCAATAAGGCAGATGTAAGAAGACCTAATAGAATCTTCCACTTCTAGAAGGATCTTTCTCTAGATCCTTCTCTTAATAGACATATTTAGTATAAATAAGGGTCGAGGGTATGAAAACCCTATCTTGGATATTATTGTAACAGAGCGCTACTCAACTGGAGGTTGCCCCCTCAAAGAGGCCTGTGAACATTTCTTTCTGAATCAAAGTGTTATTTCAGTTGTTGTTCTCATATTATTTATGTGTTATTGTGGATGCTTATGCTGGTTATATTATTGTTATTCTGTCATTCCTAGCATTTTATTTCTGTTCTGCGTATTTATTAGATTTGGTATCTTGCAGGGAGCTTCTTAAAAAAATATTGTGTGATTTTATTTGAAGACGAGGAGGAAGATGATTACGTTAGTTAGGGTCTCATAAATGAGGAAGGAGAGGAGAAGAATCCATCATGTCCAAGACCATATCTCTTAGAAGACCTGTGCTCTCACATAAATGTTGGTGAACTCATTCTACTAGTGCAAGACAATGAAGTCAACATAGGCGTTTTGGTGCTGGATGGATCACATATCAGAAATGGGATGCAAAATCTTGAGCGAATGATGAAGCCATCATTGGAGAGGGGCCATGTGCTTCAAGAAGAAGAAAGAAAATCACATGCCATGCCTATGAATAATGTCAAGGATTCACTACGTGGACGATTCCACATTACTACTGGTGAAGGAACCACTACATGGAGGAGTCCAAGCGAAGCAGATTCATGTGTGACAATTTCTAGAGTAGATCTGTTTATACCTATAACAATGATGCCATCATATCAAATGATATCAAGAAGGAGGAGGATATTCAATGCATATTTCTAGGTGTGGAGGGTGCAAAGAAATATTGCTTGCATTTACGTCAACTCTCAAGGTTTTTGTGATTTCATGGAGGCATTGATGTCTAAAATGGTGAACAAGAGATTGATATTGATGCTCGAATATGTGATGAAAATAAATCAAACTGTAGATTTGCAAGACATGTTTCTTCATTATACATAAGATAATACTTGTAGCATCATGTTCGAGTGACACCCTAGGTTCCTTGTGGTATATTTTCCTTATATATGGTTTGCAAAGGGCTTTAATGAGTGTGTGGAGGCCACATTTATAGGCTTATTTTGCCTCAGTTCTTGTGGAATACTTTGTGTTTTTTGACAATGGGGAAAGAGATACAATTTCTTAATGCCCTTAAGTCATTGGAAGAGTTTGTAAACAATCTCATTCCTTTCAAAAAAATGGAATTAATGATCCCCAGTGGGGAGATAAGAGGTTTTATTGCCAACTACATCCCATGGAAGAATTGTCTATATTGTTGAATGGATTTTTATTTTAAAAATATAGGTTTTTTTACTTTGGAATAGAGCCTGGGGAAATCCACCAGGCACTTCCCCTCATTTTGAGGATGGTACCAGGGGTAAAAAAGATTTTGTATAAATACAAGGCTTTTTAGATAACTATCTCATTTAAGAGCTCAACATGTCACTTGCAGGAATTGAACCTAGGTGGGGGGAAACACCCCTCAACATAAACCACTTGGGTTAAACCCAATTGACTTTTTTAAGAATATAGTTATATTAAGTATTAAAGAAATGTATTAGCATTATTTATGTTTGTAAAATTATATGATGAAAAAACTCTAATCGAACATAGTAACATAACTTAAGATGTTGGTTATTGATGTATGTGGTGCCACAAGAACATGTAACTATTTTGACTATGTGTATAGTTTGTTACAACTTGTGGTTTTTCAAGAATTCGGTAACCCAAGAGAAATTGCTATTGGTTATAGTTGTGATCCTTGTTTGTTTATAAGCTTGTGTGATATAAGTCACTTTGTAAGATTTATTTATGGATGCATTCAATATCTAGGCTACTCTCATATATAACTGGCGAATACAACACACTAGGTACTTCAACAGATGGGATCATGTCAATAAAATGATTCAGTATCAAGATTTGTTTTTGTCAAATACAACTAGCTATGTACTTTGACAGATGTAAGTATGTCAAGAATCATCATTCATTACAAATATTTCATCGGTGGTCAAAAGAAATTGTATCTTCAATGGATGAAGTGGTAGCTCGAATGAATGGGTGAGAAAGAGCATAGTCTACAAGAGTTCAAAAGTGGATCAAGATGTTGATGAATACTAGACTAGACATAGATCAAAAGATCATAAATACTTTTATGTGATTTCAATATTGTTGTTTGTAATGTAAGTGTTAAGGGAGGGTGTTAGAATTAATACTTACATTAGAATCAGTTTGGGTTTGCTAGAGATTGTTGAGATATTCTCTCAACCTCTCTCTCTAAGTTTATAATAAGTTGGATGTGACAACACTTATATAAGTGTATTGTATCTGGGTTTAAATATGTAATAATAATATAAGTGTGTATTGTTTTTTGTGTGCAATATTTCTTTCTATTTATCGGTGCATGGGTTGAATATTGTATGGGATAATGTCAATACTAAGTTAGATAATATATTTTTAAAGGCGTTGTCTAAACATTATATGTTTTGGAATTTTTGTCTAAAATCTGGTGATATAAATTTGTGTTATAGACCTGAAATTCCCTACCTATGCATACATGGCATTGGCCTTTCTACTTGCCCAATTTTTCAAACTAGTGTTGAGGATCTCCCTTTAAAAACCCATTGTTTATAGCATGTATGTGCCCTGGTGCACTATTTCATGTGTACATATGCTAGATGTATGCTAGACAACCCTCCTACATATGCTAGTTTCATACTAAACAACCCACATTTACCTCCAAAAGTTGCAAGGAATTGGGTGGAGTTTACGGGCTATCGATGGTTTCCCAACCAATTGATCTAGTGTAGCTCATCCCCAAAACGAATAAATATCCTTTTTTCATATAAAAGGAGGTCTTGGGGTCCCATTTACACATCAAGAATTATAATAGAGAAACTCTGCCAAAATCCCTTCCCCCTCTTATTCCAAATATTGTGTCCCTTTCTCAGATTTGGCCTCAATCTTCCCTCTCTAGCCCTTTCTCTTACACAATCCATTCCCTTTCTCTAAAGTGATCAGTTGATTGCGAGAGAAGTCTTTGGGATGATGCATTTAGAGAAACATTAAGAGGAGCCCAAACCTGGTTCGCAGAGTGTCAACCACTGAAAGTTGTAACTTTTAATCTTCATACTGAATAAAAAAATCATTTTCTTGTCCCAAATATTATGTTTTATGTTTTTCATTTGATTTATGCATAATGGTTTATATCTAACCCTAATCTTGATAAGTATATATAGAATATTTGTAGCATTTCTTACCTAAGTGTTCTTGCAGTTTAGATTTGGAAGTAGACCAACAACCTAGAAGCTACAAACACGGAGGAGGTCTACATCGAACGTTATGACTAAAGGTACTACTTCTGACCTACTTTCCTATCTCTTTTTGTTCATCCGTTTATAGTTTTTGGGGTAGTTTAGAATAGGATTGTATTTTAAGGGAGATCATAACTCTTCCTATACTATGACCCTGGTATAGTAATAGGGGGATTTTCCCTGCTAGCAAAATTGGCGACTCCACTGGGGAGTCTCTCTAGGGTTTTAGAGGGAGGTTTTTTTGTTTTTATTGGCTTCTTTATTGCCTTTTGAGTTTTTTTATCAAGTTAACTTAGTCTTTTAAGGATCTCTGGTCACTTGCAAGGTGCCTACCAACTTTCCTTGCCCAATCAGTCTACCTAGAATTTTTCTTTTTGAAAAATCTCAGTGGTGTACACACTCTGCTTTGGCTCAGCCCGCATACATACACAGTCTACACAATAGACAACCCACATACATACACAGGTTGTTGGTGAAACAACCCATGTCTTTGTGTCTTGAAAGTGTTTTTAAAAAAAGAGAATTTTTTCTCTTTCCTGACAGAAGCTTTAGGATTCTTAGGGATTTCGTATATTTTACAGAGTCTCTTTTATTGGCCTTATCTTGGGTTAAAGATTTGTTTTCAACTTGTTTCTTGATTTTATTTTGTTTTCCCTGGAGGTTTAGAGTGAAATTTCAAGTTTTAGATCCTCCTTTGGTTTCTTTTTGGATCCCTACGTTTACACAGTCAACCTAGGGTATCTATCAATCTTGGTTTCTATTTTCTCTTTTTCATGTTTTATGCTTTGAAAAACAAAAATATTTTTTACTTTGGTTTTTCTTGTTAAAGCAATTCAAAAAATCAAAAATATATATATTTTTTATAATTAGTTTGGTAGCACAGACTAGGTTGTTTGTTTGCAAAAGAAGAGAGTCTCAGTTTCAAAGTTATTTCTTACTTTCCTGGAAGTATAAGTAGTTTTGCATAGTCAGACGAAAATACTTTTTTAGGGAACTTTCAATTATAATATCTTGAAACATTAATTTGAAAAGTTGATATTTACAAAGGGTTTTACAAGTTTTTGCTTTAATTTCTAAGTATCTTATTTGATTTTAAATGCTCTAAAGTTTTCTCTGCTTTTCCTTTCTTCCAAACATCACTAGTTGCATGATCACATCCTTTCTGTAAATCAAGCCTATAAAATTAAAGCTTAACTTAAAATATATTAGAATTTATGTCTGTAGGTTTCACCAAAACTCTTCAAGGCCATTTAAAACAAGCATTGAATTCTGAGATAGGGAGTGTCTGAAGTCCATCATCTTAAGAGTTAGCCGGGACCCCCCTCTAACACAAGGGCTAAACACGATGTCACGTAAGGAAAGGTAGAGGAGATAACCCCTCCAAATCCGAACTGAGTGTAGTGGGGATTGTATATTGATGGTATTTCTTGGGAAAAAAACTAATCTCATTTGCCTACTGAGCCTCGTGGGCCTCAAATCCATTCGATATCCTCAGTTGTCTTATGAACCAATTTCTTTCGTCACCCTTGAAGGCCTTCATACTTCTTATCCTGCTCATTATGATCAGATTGACTGTCGACTGTACCTGCCTGGTGACTCACTGTGAGCTGGAAACTTAGTTTCCTATTTTTACGGACTTACATAGGTGACTATGCGGGTATACCGTGGTACTTAGGGTGGACGTTGGATCATGCTTCATAGAGTATACCCAGAGGGAGCTTCCGTGTTCAAGTTTCACTTGCACTGGTAAGTTTCTCTATTGTCAATTGGTGTAACTGTCCTTCCCACTAGTTAGTTGTCTGCATGATTTATCTTTAGGAAATTTTAGTGTGTGATTTGTGATTCATGCTAGTCAAACCTTAATGTGTCAGTTGATCATTTCACAAAGTGGAAGATCAAAATCTTCAATGGTCGCGTAGGCTTCAAGGCCTATCGTCGGTTACTTTATAGCCACCTCTACCACAATTGAGGGGAAGACTATATCAAGAAGGATCATTCGAAGTGATCGAGCCATAGGAAACTGTACCCGAGAAACCTCCGAGAGAATACTTTCTAGCCCTGAAGGAATCCATCATTTCTGACCTAGTGATCCAGGTGGATATCAACAACCACCCACCTTTTCCAACTGGCTCAAAACAATTTTCTGGAAATTTTGGTAATTTACTATTTTTAGTAGTTTTTAAATTCTGGGGCCATTTTGAGGGCCTAAATGAAGGTTTTTTGGGATCGATATTCTCAATGATAGCCAAAGGATTTGATTGAGCCCCCTAAATGAATATCCTCGATGATACCTTTCCAATGAGCTATCGTGGGACCCAAACGAAGATCATATGCCAAAGTTATGCCCCCAGGAAGTTGATACACCAAACTACCCAAAACGAGGTCCACAAAACTGTTGGATTTTCATCTTCCGGGGTTAGGGTTTTGGATTTTCTTTTTGATAAAAATGTCTATGGAGCCTCATTCTAAGATCATCTTCTTTCAAATGTGAGTAGCAGACACATCTCTTCTGAGAGATAAGCTGCCACCATTTTAGCGAGTCTTTCCCTCTGTATTTTTATAGTCTTTGTACATTTTCTCTCATTAATAGAAAATTGTGTATTATTGTATCTCTGTGTTTATGGTTGCATCTTTGATAAATTTATTTTATATTATTGGATATCCAATATATCTTTGTACATTGATTTATTATATCTTCGCTCTCATTTCGTGCCGAAAATAATCTGGATCAGTGGTATTAGAGCAGGCTGCTCTTGATCGATTTTTTTTTCGGTGCATGTCCTCGACAAGGTCCAAGTATAGAAAGTTGGGTCTCGAGATTGTATCTCTTGAAGAAAATTTCTCTCGCACGCCCAATAAATCCTCCATGGCAGAATAAAATAAAAACAATGGAGAAGACAATTCCATCAATCTGTTGATTGAGAAAGCTCTCACGTGACAAAGGGATGAAATGATGGAGAATTTTTCCCACATCCTTCAACGTCTGTCGATAGAAACATGCACATTGTCATTAAAAAAAAAACACTTTGGAAGAACTTCTCCTTTCAAGGTATAGGTTAATTTTGATATTCTCGTATTTGAAGATTAGATAGATGTAGATTCCCTAGACAAATGGTTAAATCTCCTAGAAGGTTATTTCCCTGTTCATAATTTTTTCGACAGGTAAAAAATCACCTTCACACTCCTTAACTCTCTCCCCCATGTCAAACATTGGAGGGAAACTTACTGGGAGAAAATTTCCAGAGAGGAGTCTGGAATATATGGGGCCGAGCCCACTTGGGATTTTTTTGTGGATGTGGTAAAGGAACCATATTACCCTATTGGAAACTATGAGGACCAGTACATGAGATGGACCACAATTCAGAAAGAGAGGGGCCAAGCAGTTCTAGAGTTCACCAATACCTTCTATAACTTGTGCACCAAGTTGGGTATCAAAGACTTCGAGCGACATTTGGTTATGAAATACCGTGGGGCTCTACACAGATACATCCAAAATAAAATGAATTTTCTAGACATCTTATCACTCGGTGTTTCTTATTGATATGTTGTTAAAATTGATCAGAAATTTAAGCACTAGAACAAACAGGAGTTTGGGTGTGAAAATATACAGCAACCAAATTATGATAAAGACGTCCCTAACAAACATTCTCCCAAAAACCATTCCAAGCCACAGGAAAATAAGGGTCACAGGAAGACAAAGAAGGACACCGGAAAATGGTGCGATTTCCACAAAATACCCTGGCACAACACTGATGAATGTCGCCCAAAACAATCATTGGCAGCTAAGATCAAAGACAAGGAGATGAGCCCTGATTCATAATTTGATTATGAAAATACTGGTAAAATACAGATCATCGACACAAACCCCACTGTTATTGCCACAACCAGAACAATTCAACCAAAAGAACCAACAGATCCTGAAGAGGGGGAGTGACTTTTTCATTCACAGATGTGGGTGAAGGGGAACCGGTTGTATTTTATTGTTGATACAAGAAGCTAGAAGAACCTCATCTCAGCAGAGGTTGTCAAACATTTGGGATTGTCGACAACACCACACCTGTAACCATACAACATCGGGTGGCTTTGCCAGGGATGAGATATCTATGTCATCTAGCAGAGCCGATTGTCATACGATATCCATCCCTCCAAGGATGAGGTATTATGTGATGTTTCCCCACTGGATGTATGTGATGTTCTCTTAGGCCAACCATATATGTGGAAGTGCCATGTTGTTTATGACTCTCAACCCCATAGTGTCATTGCTTCCTTGGGGGGTCATCTCTACAAAATGCTAGAGGTAGTTCTGATTATTATTCCACCTAAATAGTGCCGCAAGGTAGTGTCTCATACTAAAAAAATTAAATTCTTCACAATCTGTTCAAAAGGTGAACAAAAGGATATTGCAACCACTACAACCTCTACCCAAGCACCTTCTATCCAACAGAAGAAGGTCAACAAGATTGCATCAAAGTGTAAATATTTCTTATGCACACAGGAATATCATGTAGCCAAATTGGTTTAAAAGGTCCAACCCTTCCATCCACAGGTTCATGACAACCTTCAACCAGCTAAGCAACACAACTTCTCCAACAAGGCAAGCAAATCATCAAGATGCAGATTCAACAAACGCTTTTCCCTCTCCCCCGAAAAATCAACACAATGGAGACCAATGCTTCCTAAGGAGGGAGAATCGATCTAGGTGGATATCGGTGGCCACCCATATTTTCCAGCTAGCTCAAAATAGGTTTTTGGAAATTTTGGTAGTTTACTATTTTTAGCAAGTTTTAACTTCTGGGGCCATTTTGAGGGCCTAAATGAAGGTTTTTTTGGGATCGATCTTCTCAATGATATATAAATGCTTTGATTGATCCCCCTAAATGAATATCCTCGAAAATACCTTTCCAACGAGCTATCGTGCGCCCCAAACAAAGATCGTATGCCAAAGTTACACCCTCGGGAAGTTGATACACTAAACTACCCAAAACAGGGTCCACAAAACTGTTGGCTTTTCATCTTTCGGGGTTAGGGTTTTGGATTTTATTTATGATAAAAATTCTTTTAGAGCCTCATTGTAATATCATCTTCTTGCAAATGCAAGTAGCAGACACATCTCTTCTTAGAGATAAGATGCCACCATTCTCTTCACTCTGTATTTTTATAGTCTTTGTACATTTTTGCTCATTAATAGAGAATTGTGTATTATTGTATCTCTGTGTTTATGGTTTCATCTATGATACATTTATGCTATATTATTGGATATCTGAGATATCTCTATACATTTCTTTATTATATATTCGCTCTCATTTCGTGCCGAAAATAATCCAGATCACCTAGATATTGAAGCTTTCAGGCAAAAAAATCTTTCGATCACCGACTTATCAACACCGCTTTTAATTCATATATTCCTCCTGTGGGGTGACTTATCTTGAATGATAGTTTATTCATTGAGTGGTGATGGAAGAAAAAGTTGCTACTTCGTTAGGGATTCCTCGTACTCCCATTACGGTTATTGCTGGAGGGGGCATTATACCTCCCCCCCCACCTCCACCTTTTAGGACCACATCTATCCCAACACCCATGACTTCGGGAAGTGGATAGGTTATTTTGATTATTTTTACCATTGTTTCGTTCACTCAGAATGTGACAGACCCTCCTTTCTCATATGGGATGCCTAACTTTGACTCGAATTTAGTTCTTACTTAATCTACTTTACAAACCCTGTGTCTGGGGGTAGGGAGCTCTAACGCTCCCTTGCAAGGATCAAACACAGGAACTACTGCCCCTTTCAATGCTATTCCTTACAGTGGGGGTCATATACCTCCTCCATCCTCCTTGCTTGGTTGCATGTTTCAACAACTGATTGAGCCTAATGTGAATTATAGTTTGTTTAGTGGAGGCATTTTGGGACCTTCATCCTACACGACATCAGTGGGATCAATGTCATTCTCTTTGTATGGTGCATTTGGAAACAACACTTTTTATTCGTCTTCCTTCTCGACTGGGGGCAACCCCAACTTCGGTCAACAGAACCCTGTCCAAGGTACCATTTATTCAAAGAAAGCGACGACATGAGTATACTTTACACAAGGTCTTTGGAATCCTTGGTATGGATCGTTTCCATCGTAGGGGATGTCGGTCGGGGGAAACCTCTTCCATACTTAATGGGACCCTGGGAAATATTTAGTACCTATTCTAGGAGGATCGACTGGGGTGATCCCCAAACAAGGTTCTTGGAATTCCACACAGGAAGAAATCCCTGCGCAATCTATGTCGTCTAACTTTAGGAGTTAACCAATGATGCAACAACATGCACAATTTACTTTTGCTGGTCAAGGCCATAGTTTCTACCAAAACCCTGTCCAGAAGTCCAAATTTTCTTGGCAACCTGGTGCCAGTCAAAATCTAGGTCCCTCTTTTCATGTAAATACTCTGCAACCATGCTACCCTTTCTGGAAACCATGTATTTTCCAAACTTGTCAAGATTGTTAAATGACCTGATCTATCATGATCCACATTGACCCCCCATGTAGACTAAGTTTCCTTCTGACATTATGAATTTCGAGGGAAATCCTGGCAAATATCTAGGTGATCACATGACTACCTTTCACTTGTGGTGCTCATCGAACTCATTGAAGGATGACTCCGTTCAGTTGCGCCTTTTTAAATGCACTCTTATAGAGGGTGAAATGAAGTGGTACATCGAGATCGAAATCTCGAAGTACTCTTACTTTAATGACCTAGCTATGGTTTTATTGAACCATTTCCAGTTTCCAGTGAGATACGATGCCAACACTGAGTTGCTGGTCAACTTCGAGAAGACTAATGTTGACCATATCTTGGGTCATATCCAAAAATGACAATGACAAAAGAGATTGATTAAGGTCAAGGTCCCTTCTGCATTTTTTCTTGACTGTTTCTTGAAGCCATTGGTTCCTTGCGTATCCAAAGACGTAGAAACATCCAGAGTATTTTCTGAGGAAGGGGCTATTATGATATCCCATCAACTAGAACTAATTTAATCTTAGTCTGGCATGCTTTACAAGATCTTACCTAATGCGACACAGTTAACTCTCGATAAGGCCAAACAAAATTCTAGGCCCCAAACTAATGGCGTAATGGGATAGACACAAAGAAATCCCATGGATCTGTTGTCTAATAAATTACAAAAATTATCGATTTAATAGACTACGGGTAGCCAGACTCATAGTTCGACTACCCCCTCAAACCAAACGTCCGATGTACACAATATGCAGTCGACAACTCCCAAGGCCAACCAATAGAACGAGGTAAAGAATAAATATAAAAACAAGAAGGCTAAAGGGGATAAAAAGGATGTTAATAATGATGGCGAGGGAAAAAATGAGAAGAGGAAGGTGAAGTTTCTATGTAATCTTTGCATGGATGACCACTTAAACCACATATTCCCTCATCTTGTGGAAGCCCAAAATCTACTGGCACAACAACAACCTATTGTGTTAACAAACCCTTTTCCACAAGGGAAAAATATGTCTCAGGCTTCTACATCCATGAGCGCGTTTGGGGGAAGTCAGGTACCCCCCATGCCTAATCCTAACAACCCGGCCATGAACATTTACATGATGAATGCCGATGCTCATTTTTCAACCAAGACTCCTGACTACATAATGACATAATATATTGACAAGGGTAAGGAGGCCTCCAACCCATTGACTCCTATTCAAATTGAGAAGACAGTGGTAGAGACAATGACTCGCATCACTAAAGGTGTGTTTAAGAAGCCTTCCCATAACCCAAATGCGAGGGATGCTCAGAACTACTCTGTCATGGAGGATATGGCATAGACCCGTTGTACAATGACTTACTTGGAAGTTCTCCAGAGTTTCCCCTCACAGAAAAAATCTATGTTTTCCTCCTTAGGAGTGACGGAGCCCAGTAAATTAGGGACGATCATTTTTTCTCCAACTGACCTTAAACCTCATCTTCCTCATCATGTCTGCTTTGAGATAGTAGTGGCATACACCAAGAAATCATTGACATGAACATTTTTCCATACGGTGGTTGATGAAGATTCCTCAACCTGTGTGATGTTATTGGCATGTTGGAGGGCCATTGACTAGCCCGAGTTGTCTATGTCGCCTACGTTGTTTATGGATTTTGACATTTGATAATTCAGAACACATGGTATAATTCCTTATTTCCCCGTGTATTTGGAGGATAAAACTGTGTGCATTGAGGTTGAAGTAGTCAATGCACCTCTCGAATACAATCTTTTGTTAGTATAGAGTTTGACTTACACAATGCATGCAGTTGTAGCCACCTTTTTTTGGGTTGTATGCTTTCCTCATGAAGGCCGGATATAATCGTAGACCAGTTGTCCTTCTCTCATTCTGACCCTTCATTGGGGGCTTCCACGGTCCTAATGATTGATAACCCACAACCAGACACTGTCAACTTAGGTGCTAGATTGTTTTTTTCATTGATGAGAACTTTTTGTTATCCTCCATGTTGGCAGCAGGATGAAGGGGAAAGAAGAACGATCGTGGGAAAGAAAGCATGCAGAAAATTTAAGTAACAACTAGCAAAAGAACAACACACACACATGCAAGAAAGAGTGCATAAAGGAAAGCGACAACTAGAGGAAGAACAACACGTGCATGGGAGAAATACCTAACGTAAGAAGGATTAGGGTTTTGGTAATATTTTGTAAAAGGCCAAAGAGCCCGAAATGTATAAATATAGATACGAAAGTATCATATAGCTGGGATGGTTGTTGTTATTATTGTTGTTTTTGAGGGTTAGGATTTGTTCTTATTTTAGCTATATGAACCAATTTTGTAAGTTGTTGAGCAAAGAAGATATGAGGGAAGGTAGATTTGAGGATTAGACCACAAGTTGTAGATCCTAGTGCGACCTAGTTTGCCTCACATAGATCTTACCCAATTTTGTGAAGAATTGTAAGCGCATGGCGCGAGGAATACAAAAATTCCATAATAAAAGAGCCGAGAGCCAAATCTTTGTGGACGTAGCTCAGAAGGGGGTGAAACATGGTAATACTCATGTAATATGTTGAATGTATGCATGTCTCTTCTTTCTTTCAACAATTAATGGTTTGATAAATGAGTTAGCACATTGTTATAAATCTATTTATACTCTGCTGGAATTAAACTATGAAATATATGTATGTGACTTCAAGGGATAACTAGTTTACCTTACAACTCACGGTACCTGGATTTAATCAAGAAACCCTTATCCCCTACTCTGCCCTAGGATGTAAACACCTGAGTCTTACAGTCACCCATTTAAAGTTATCTCAGGTGAGATTGCACAGTACCTTCTAGGTGTTGTGTTGCCTTTTGGTTTACCAGGAGGGCCGATAGTGTTAGAGGCTTTGTTGGAACCCCGAATGACATGAAACCTGGGTCAATAACTCAGACAACCCAAGAAGGGAAATATTAAACCAACAAATGGTTTTGTTGTTGTGTTAAGAAGAAAAAGAGAGGACTAAGTAGATGAGATCGAATGAATGAGAACCGAAGGAGCGGAACAGAAGATAAATGAGTTGTTAGAAGGGAATGTTGAGACCTTGGAACCCCATGAGAGAAGAAATCAAGGGCTAGTTTAGAACTAAAGAGATAGAGTTTGCACATAAAGACAATAGAAACCCCAAGATCACATCGCATAAATACTTGGATAAATACGTATTTACAGATTTACACAAAGTCTTTTTTTGTGATTTTCCACATCTACTACAGGAGTGGATCTTAAGGTTAAAGGATAACCACATGACAAACCAAATTCGACAGTTAGATTGGACTCTAGTATAGATCCAGCAGCTGCAACAAGCGAACAACAAATTCACCTGTGCAGCCAACTTTTGTCTTGACAGTATTGTGGCAGGTTTTATCACAGAATTTGCAGTAGAAAAGGCAAAGTCATACAATGCAGCCAAGAAATAATTCCTACGAGGACCCAGAGGAAGGTACATTCGATCACTGTATACTTCTATCAAGATATTGATATATAAAAAAGGTGTAATGACAATGAAATCAAACAACTAGACTTTCCTGTATGCATGGGGGAAGGGAGGAAGCACTGACAGAGAGAGGAGGAATGGAAGGAGGGTAGGATAAAGAAAAGAAGGAGGAGGAACCCTTGGACCCAATCTTGATGGATGACGACCAGCTTAAGTGGATCTTAGCGTCATCAGGAACGATGCATAGCGAAGCACCCTACCAATATAAGGTGAATACCAAGAAGAGAGACGTAGCCGAGAGGGAGGGATTGGCAAGCGATGAGGAAGAGGTAAAGGATCTTTGGATTGTGGAGCAGATTGAGGAAATCTTGAACGCCACATATGAGAGGAAATCAAGAGGCCCGAGAACAGGATGAGAAGGCATCCATCCCTTTCATATTAATGTTAGTATGGAATCCATAAACCCATGTCCGACCAATACACCAAAGAGAACATCACTATTTAGACAACCAATGTTTGGGGGAAGTCTGACAACAGTAAGTACATCTACACAAGGAGAAACAACTAGAGGATCCAGTTCACACAACCTTAGTCAAATATCTACACCATGCAAAGGAGGGAGTAGCTCAGTATTTGGAATGGTAGGACACGATCCTACTATCAGATTACTAGATTTTTGAGGAGGAGCAGCAGAAGACCCTGAGAAGCATCTGTTCATTTGCCCAAATATCTGGGAAGCAAAGCAGATCACTGATTAAGATACCAAACTCGCGTAGATAGCGATCACGCTAAGAGACCGAGCATTAGACTGATACGTGAGTCTAGACATGAATAGTCTTCCTGGAATGACAAGGACACTAGATGACATTAAGAAACTATTGATAAATGAGTTCCAAAAGCTGAGCTCAGAAGATGAATACATGAATGAGATTATTGAAATAAGATAGAAACCAAGAGAATCGGTATGGGAGATTGATCAAAGATTCAAGCGATTAAAAGGAAAGTTAAAATACCCTATGACCGATATGCATCATCGACACCTATTTGTCAACTCACTACTCCCACACTTAAAATATCCATTATGACAATAGAAGTTTTAGACATAGACAGAGGTTTTGCAGGCAGCCTTGCAATTGGAAGAGAATCAGTACCAGCAGACGAACCCGGCTATCAAAGAACTGAAAGAGGATCTAAAGAACTTAACATTTCAGTCAAACCATAATAAGAACAAGGACAAACAAGAAGTCATTTGGTGAACTACTTGCAGGATGGAAGGACACCACAAGAATGAATGCCCAACATTCGCATAGTATATGGCGATGGGGATGCCAAAACCACTACCATAGGGAGGATTATGGTGTGAAATATGTAATAAATCGGGTCACGACCCTTACCAGTACATGACAATGCAGAAATACCAAACAGTTCCAAAGAACTCATATTGCACCTTTTGCAAGTCAGTCGTCCATGACGAGAAAGATTGCAGAACTATGGAGATAATGCGGGAAATAACATCAGATGCATACATGGTACAGGAAGAAATGATGACTGGGCAAGCAGCACCATAGTTCACTCAAGCCCCAACCCCATACAGCAACACGTAACAATAGTATAATATTGTGCCACAACCATACAATAATGCTCAGCCACAGTGCAACCCGACACAACCCTAGTACAATATCGCACAGTATAATCAGGGACCACAGTATAACATACCGCGAGGTGATCTCACAACTTATAGAGGAGAAGGACAATCCATAGGAGGTTTCATACATGGTAGAGGACCAGTCACATGTCACGATTTCCAGCAACCAAGACATTACGCACATGAGTGCCTACTGCCACCAATGACTTGTATGTATTGTCGAGCATCGGACCATGATATGGAGGAATGTCTGACATTACTTGTAAATATCCAGGAAAAAAGGAATCAAAATAACCAAAATGTTCAGTGGATTTCAGTCGAAGCAAGGGATGATGGATGTAACATCAACATAGTCACTTGAGGAGGAACGAAAACAAGAAATGATGCAATTCGAAAGGAACCAGCGCAAAACCATTATGTAAATAAGACAACTGACCCCAAGAAGCAGTTCGACGCGCATAAGGAGAAGGAGATCTTTACAAAAGCCTGACAAGAATTCTAGAAGGAGAACATTGCGGTGACTGTACAACAGAGCAAGGAAGCTCCGAAATATGAAATACCGCCATCACTGGACCATACCAACATAATACAACCCAAGGAACAAGTAAGTACTATCAAAGACTTTTTACAATCATACATCAAAATGTTAAGTGATCCTTCATCTGTCAAAATATTGCAAAACATCCTAGAAAAATGTAGCAGTGAGACAAAACAAAAGCCGGAATTGAAAATTGTCTACAACAAACATACAAGAAGAAGAACAAGTAGGGAATTTAGACTAAATGCTAACATTGAGAATTTCAATATGGGAGATGTTATACTAGATCTAGGATCCAAAGTGAATGTACTACCAAAAGCTACATGGAAATACATGGGAGAACCTACATTGACATACTCAACTGTTCAATTAAAGCTATCAAATCAACATAGAGTCCTACCAATAGGTAGACTGAAAGGAGTGATGGTAGATTTGGATGGTGTGTCCACTAAGGCAGACTTTGAAGCCATCGAAATACTAGACGACACAACACCTTACCCGATGCTACTTGGTCTAGATTGGGCATTCGACAACCAGGCCATAATTAACTTAAAAACCAAAAAATGACATTTGAGTCGAGGAACTACAGGGTTATAGCCCCACTCGACCCATCAGAAAGCAAGAGGTTTATAGAACCCACTTGTTTGGATTTAGAAGAAACCGACTAGTTGTACAGAACAACTACGCGTGATGCGGACTATATAAACCCAACAACAGACGGGGTACACAGTTGGTGGAGCATTAATTCATGTACAATAGATTCAGACACCAGGTTAGAAAACTAGCAACAAATATTACACAAAGTATCGATGAGAAGGTGTGGCAGAATAGACCGCGCAATAAGGTGGATTGGCATAGAAATCAGAGAACCACCTAGTTTTAACAGGCTAAATGATTTGGAAACTTTCTTAACACAATATGAAGATGAAGTATTAGAAAACCAGAGACTAATAGCACTGGATTTATCACTAAAGGATACACTCGCAAGATGGTGGGGTGCACACAAAGAGACTATCATAGATTGGTACCAATGTAAGAGATTATTGCACATAAGGTTCGACACAGAAAAGATAGGTAACAAACAACATAAATATGATGGACTAGGCACATCAACAGAACACTTGGAGGCATGTAAAACGCTGTGGAAAATAACGCCACCGGAGGAATGGTCTCACCACTTCATTCATACTTTAGAGGGCATACCAACGAATTGGTATACGAACCAGGAAATGCGTAAAGGAACCAAGACATGGGAAACACTCCATCAGAACTTTACAGTCACTTTCTCACTCGAGCATAAGAACCCCAACATGGATGTGGCCCCGAAATGGATCAGAGATGTCATATTCATTGAATAACTGGAAGTGGAAGCTATCAAATAGGTACAACAACAAAATAAGTAGACAACCAAGGATCTATTGTCATGCTGCCACGTACAGGAGGAAGCACCAGATGAAGATGATCCATGCGATATTCAGATCGAAGAAGTCGAAGGCGAGAGAAATGTGGAAGGACCACCCTTATAGTCAGAGGTCATCGATGTGTCAATCAGGATAAAGAAGGTTAACATAGGGACCGTCGAACAACCCAAAATGGTCAGCATTGGAGATTACTGGGATGAACAGACACTACAAAGCATCATAGAATTGTTGCGTGAATACAACGACCTTTTTCCTAAAACCTTTACAGAGATGAAAGGCATAGCCGAAGAATTAGGAGAAATGAAGATACCACTTAGACCTGATGTGAGACCCATTAAAAAATGACCATATAGATTGAACCCCATATATAAACATAAAGTTAAAGACGAGATTAACAGGATGCTTGAGGCTGGCATCATCAAACCAATCGAAGAATTAGAATGGATAATCCTGATGGTAGTACAAGAAAATAAACATGTAAGAGGGATCAGGATATGCGTTGAATTGAAGAAGTTGAACAATGCATGCCTACATGACCCATTCCCCACACTGTTCACGGATGAAGTACTCGAGAACATAGGAGGCCACGAAGCCTACTCATTCACCGATGGATTCTTAGGATGTCATCATATTAATATAGTACAGGAGGATAGACACAAGAACACATTCATGATAGAATGGGGATCTTATTAGTATACATTCATGTCGTTCGAACTGAAAAATGCACCTACGATATTTTCTAGAGTGGTCATCACAACATTAAGTAATTCATCCATCAATTCCTTGAAGTATACCTGGATGATTGGACAGTGTATATCTTACTAAAAAACCATGTGGAAGTTTTATGACTGATGTTAGAACGATGCAGACAGTGCTAGATATCATTGAATATCAAGAAATTCATATTTGGAACACCATTTGGGATACTATTGGGACACATAGTAGCAAATAGGGTTTGCTAGTGGATCCGGCCAAAATCGTAGTCATTGTTGACCCAACAGCCAAAAGAACGGGGGTGATATATATTATCACCGCGAAGGAATAACTAACAAGATGGGCAGAAGCCACACCAGTAAAAGATTGTAGCGCAGAGACAACTGCACACTTTCTGTTTGAACATGTAATTACTAGATTTGGGTGCCCAAGAATTTTGATGAGTGATCAAGGAACACACTTCATAAATAGAACCATCTGAGCGATGCTCTAAGAGTTTGAAGTTCATCACCAAAAAAGCACATCGTATCATCCACAGGAAAATGGCACGGTAGAAGCCTTCAACAAAATTCTAGAGAAATCCTTGACAAAGATATGTAACGTCAACAGGGACGATTGGGACCTCAATATACCAGTAGTGTTATGGGCATATAGAACCACATGCAAATAGTTGATAGGCCACACACTATTCAAACTAGTCTAAGGTCAAGAAGCAGTAGTGTTGTTAGAATTTTTAATACCCAGTCTACGTGTAGAAACTATCACACACATGAAAGAACAAGGTGTAGTATAGGAAAGACTGAATCAATTACTATCGATGGAGGAAGATTGAATATTGGCAAGATTCCACCAACAAGTACAGAAAGCAAGAGACAAATCATGACACGACCACCACATCAAGTGGAAGACGTTCAAAAAAGGATATCTAGTATTGCTCTATGACATTAAATCATTGCAGCACCCAGGAAAGATGAGAATGCATTGGCTAGGACCATACGAGGTAAAATCTATCACGGATGATGAGTTGTATAGTTAAGAGATCTAGCAGGAGCATACCTCAGAGGAATGATCAATGGGAGCCGGTTGAAGTTGTACAAGGACACTCGACCACCCATTGCGCAGTAAAAAAAAAAAAAGGGAAACGATAACAACCATATTGAAAAAGGAAACAAGCGGGAAAAGGAAAGTCGACAAAAGCAGGCTGACATGATAGCTTGAGGGAGAGTTAAAGAAAGGAAAGGATAGATGGGATGTCACATTAAACATGCCAACTGGAGATGACAGAGTAGGCATAATGGCAAGTACGAAACCGGTGCATATGCATTGAACCCACAGTTATGGTGCATTAATCGCATGATGGAGGAAGCGTCCTTGAAAAGATTCATGACGAGCCCATAAAACACACAAGCACATAAGCAGTTAGTCTATTCATGAAAGGAGAACATAAAAAGAGAAACAACAACTACAATGAATAGAGTGAAACCGCAGATCTCACCGAAGCTATTCAAACTCAGCAAACATTCGACAGACACCATTATGGCACCACTGAAGCTCACAAAATGAGGCCAGATATCCTGATCAACCAAGGTTCAGAGTAGGTCATGAAGACCACTGGAAGAAAACGAGAAACAACCACCATAGATCGTCGATATTGAAGAAATTATGTCTCCAGAGGAAATCCCAATAGATTCCATACCAATACTAGAGGAGATTCCGCAAACCACAAACAAAGGCCATGGAACAGGATAGACCAACAACGGTGCATGAGCCTCAGAACAAAGAAGAATAAACCCACTAGGAAATACCACTGGAAAATAATGAATCAGTCGTGGAAGTGAAAAGAATGACACAACATTTGGGAGAAGAGGAGCAACCATATGAGACACAAGCACCCGGATTAGGTCACCCAGTTGAGGAGACCACTGGAACTACCGGGACGTGGCCAGAGTAGATGATAGGGGAACAACCAGAATTTGCTGGAAATTTGAGCCAGCCAAAACAACAATAGCATGAAGTTTAGATACAGATCTCACCTCGTAAGAAACTGACTACAAAGATTGTACTACCTCGCATACCAGAGAGAGTACAGGCGGACCCGCAGATATTGGGTCACGTCGGGAAGCTCAAGTATTCCGACCATGACGTAGCAGACAAAACCAAATATCCAGATCTTGCACCACATGTCTTTATGCAAAAAGTATTTTTTAACCAACTTGGAGAAACTATCACTCATCCACAGTAGTGGGCAACTGAACTGGACAGAACAAGAATTCTAGGATTGCTGAAGATACCACACTTTGGCAGAGGCCAATATGTGTTGGCATGAATCAAGCAACTGTTAGCAGTTACACATGGAGGGGATGTATGGCTGGACAAACTTGACCCCATAATGGTTGAAATTATCACAGAGATAACAGGCCTACCCATCGCGGGTATGGATCTCACGCTGATTTTGGACGATAATGCCAAGGAAAAAACATTGGCAGAAGAGATGAAGAAGAAATATGGCACTGACAGAGGAAGAAGAGGCATTATAATAAAATAGATCAACAATGTCACGATGCAATTGGGCACAAATATCTTAGCCTGCAAACTACTAAGAAAATGATGCAAAGACGAAGTATCAACATGAGTCATTGTTTTTGCAACTCAATGTGCAGAAGGCATCTCCATGAGTTGGGTGCCATACCTATCAAACTTGTTCCAAGTAGACTGCAAAGATGCACAGGATGCAGGTACGAAATTTCATTACTCATGGCTGATCACTCTCATGGATTTCATGGGATGGAGAGAACTAGAACATGCCATCTTTTGTACCACACCACAACCAGGAGGAGCAGGATATCACATCCTGAGATCCACGCCATTAGCCAAGCATAAGAGGGAGAATGGAATAGTATTTGAATCTTACCTATGGAAGATATAAGAAGCCATCATTCGAGCATGGATAATAACACCAGAGGCTATTGCACAATACAGGGGCATCGCCAATTTCTAGGCTAGGTGACAAGCCATGTGGATACAACCAAGGAAGGATCCAGATAAACCGTGGCTACAGATGTGCTACTGCTTCACTGAGGGATATATTGACACGATCATCAACGAATGGCCTAATGAATGGAGGATTTAAACCATACCCAGAGAAGTACCGAGACAAATAGTAGAAGGAGGGGCTGCACAGGCAGAAGCACAGCCTCCACAAATCCTAGTACACAAGAAACAAAGAATGGGCCAAACCAAGTTGACTTAGGTAGATGATGAATCTAAGTAGCCAGGGACCCAAAAGGGGAGGACAAAAACCACTCAGGTGACCAATGGACAATGAAAATCGACTGAGGGAGCACAGGAAACCGCATTGAAACCCATCACATAGGAACCAGGGGGAACTAAGAGACCAACGGTACAGGAAGCAGGGGGGCATAAGAAAACGAAGGAAAAATGACCACCACTGGACTACACAATCATGAAGGAGGATGGAGATATGATTGCTAGAATGGTCCAAGACTGCCTCATAGAGGATTTCGATCATGTCGTGCACCACAGGGATAAAATGCAGAAGGAATTGACAGAAATGGGACAACTCCTTAAGAAATTCAGGGAAGCCCAGATCATGAGTAGCAGTAGACGCATAGAGCCATCGACCACACAGACCATAGAAAGGGTGGAGGTATAAGAACGCGAATGAGTTCTTCCAATACCACACGCACATTCCATGGTCTACATAAAGCCTAACATGTTGCAAATGGATGAAATTGCGGGACAAACACCACTTAAGGATTTGGATCATATCCAATTGGTATTGACACATATGCCATCAAGAGAATTATACAAACTGCAGGTTAGCATCGACCATGAGATACAATCACGAGCACATAAAAACTTAGTTGAGCTACAACAAGCAACAAAGAAGCGGGAAGCATCGGAAACAGTTTGTGCACAAACCAAATCTGAAACTCAGGAGGAGAAAGAACGCAGAAACGAGTAGGAATGCAGAGTGGAAGAGATTTTTGGGAAACTTCCAACTACTACGCAAGGAAATGAACTCCCAGCCACAGAAAAGATCGACCAGATTGAACAGGAAATTGATCAATATTAGAAGGAGATCGAGACTCTCTGTGGACAGATTAGACCAACAAATCCACCAGAAGTGAAGGAGAAAAGGAAGAAGGAAGGAGCAATGCAACTACAGGAGATAGAAAAATAGGTCATCACGGTAGATGACTTGCTCGATAAAGTAGCACAACTTTGTACAAGGCTGGAAGAGGATCCACAGGTCCAACACTGGGACAAGGAGGAGGAGAGAATCAATGCAACGATCCAAGAACTCAAGCACCAACATAAGACTATACCAATTCTAGAACGGGTCAAGGGAATGCAAGAGTTGAAGAAGATATAGGCAGAACGTATCATTGCGTAAACACATAAACATGAGCGTCATTCTCAAATAGAACTGTTGCAAGAACGGGTAGCAGAAGTACTTGTGCAGGGAGAAGAAGCCAGAAAACAGACAACACAGACTGAGCTAGAATGCGTAGGACTAATGAGCGAGGAAGTGGCAGCTCAAACAATTGACACCATCAAGGAGAAAATCACGCAGGCACTAATAGAAGCAACAGATTTGCAGGAACAGTTACAGATGATCACCAAGGAGATCAAGGAAGCACAAATAAATTAGGTGACTCGAGACGAGTCACATGTCGGTGTTGGGGGTCTGTTGGCACCGGGCCGAAGGGGAAATAAGAATGAGAATGGGAAAGAAAGCGTGCAGAAAACTGAAGTAACAACTGGCAACAAAACAACACGCACGCATGCAAGAAAGCGTGCACAAAGGAAAGTGACAAATGGAGGAAGAACAACACACACATGGGAGAAAGACCTAATGTAAGAAGGGTTAGGGTTTTGGTAATATTCTGTAAAAGGCTAAAGAGCCTGAAATGTATAAATATAGATACAAAAGTATCATATAGGGATGGTTGTTGTTATTATCATTGTTGTCGAGGATTAGGATTTGTTGTTATTTTAGCTGTATGAACCAATTTTGTAAGCTATTGAGCAAAGAAGATATGAGGGAAGGTAGATATGAGGATTAGATGACAGGTTGTAGAGCTTGGTGTGATCTATTTCTCCTCACATAGATCTTACCCAGTTTTGTGGAGAATTGTAAGCGCGTGGCGCCAGGAATACATAACTTCCATAATAAAAGAGCCAAGAGACAAATATTTGTGGATGTAGCCCAGGAGGGGGTGAAACAAAGTAATACTCATTTAATATGTTGAATGTATGGATGTCTCTTCTTTCTTTCAACAATTAATGGTTTGATGAATGAGTTAGCACATTGTTATAAATCTGTTTATACTTTGTTGAAATTAAACTATGAAATATACGTATGCGACTTCAAGGGATAAGTAGTTTAACTTACATCTCACGATACCTATCTTTAATAAAGAAACCCCTATCCCTTACTCTGTCCTAAGCTGTAAACAATTGAGTCTTACAATCACCCATTTAAATCTATCTCGGGTGAGACTACACAGTACCTTTCGGGTGTTGTGTTGCCTTATGGTTTACCAGGAGGGCCAATAATTTTAGAGGCTTTGTTGGAACCCCGAATGACATGAACCCTGGGTCAATAACTCAGAGAACCCAAGAAGGGAAATAATAACCAACACTCTGCCTTCCAATGATGTAAGGTTTATTTCGACTGTCCTCGACTGACCGAAGGCTACCATTTTTCAATTTTCGTCTTTCAAAACGAGCTACTTTCATGACCCATGGAATTTACCTTCCCCATCGGATTCGTTGGAAGGGAGATGAAACCTTGGAGAGGGATGATTTTAGGGGCTAAATTTTTCTCATGGGCTAAGTTTCCAGAGTTTTTCCCCAAAAAAGATTCATTATTATAAAAATGATTCGCCCAAATTCTATAGGATAAAATTACTTTACCTTAAAAATCACCAATATTTTATAAAAACTATATAGAATCCCTAGAAATTTGAATATTTTTGCAAAAATATCGCCAAACATTTATAGTTGGAATAGGAAGGATTACTAAGATTCACCAAGGTTTCTACATTTAAAAAAAAAATTCCATCCTTAAAATCATCCCTGGCATGGCCACGCCCTTATCCGTTGTTGACATTGCGTACAGTGTTGTCTAGCAAGCCTCAGCCAACTCCGATACGGCTCCTCCACAAGAGATAGATCTAGTTCTCAAGCCTATTTGGGCTCAGGACTCTCTCTCCACTTAGGACCCTTTAGAATTAGTCTTTCCCTCTAACGAGGATATTCTGGAGGCAATGACTAGTCCTAACAGACCTTGGGATGATCTGCACCATAGATCTTATTTTCTTCTTGAGCTTAAGAGAATAGAGGTATGAGATTTTGTTTCGACCATGAATGGAGATAGCCCTTGTCCTATTAACCCTCTAGTTACACATAGAGTATACACCAAGGGAAACATGGCAAGTATTGCTGCAATGATTCCTATCGATATCTCCTATAATATACCAGATATAAAATGTATGCATAACAGAAATAAAATGCTAGAAATGACAGAATAACAACAATATAGCCAGAACATTCACCACAATAGCACTGAAATGATGACAGAATAATAACATAAATAGCACTTTGAATCTGAAAGCAATGCTAACGGGTCTCTTCGAGGGGGAAACCTCTAGTTGAGCAGATCTCTATTACAATAATATCCAAGTTAGGGTTCTCATACCCTCGACTCCTATTTATACTAAAAAGAAGCATCTAGAGGAAGATCCTTCTAGAAGTGGAAGATTCTATTAGGTCTTCTTACATCTGCCTTATTCTATTTTATTTAAAGGCCTTATTAATATTTACCTTTATTACATCCAAATATATTGTTCTACCTATGTGCGGGTTAGGACTCTAACATGCCCACCCCCATAAAAACAACCTTGTCCTCAAGGCTTGAGTGAGGAAATTGTTGCAGAATGGTAGCCGGTTTCCAAGTGGCATCCACTGGAGTTGTTTCTTTCCACTGGACTAACACTTCCTTGATGGTTCTCTGACATAGGCGATGCTCACGCTGGTCCAAAACTACTTCTGGTTGTAGCCAAATGGATCCTTCTTCAGCTAACTTTAGAAGGTTGGTTTGAATTTGGCACTTAGCTCTAATCACCTTCTTTAAGCATGAAACATGAAAAATAGGATGTAGCTTCGAATGGTTGGGAAAAGATAACTGATAGGCTACTTGTACCACACGCTTGAGAATGGTATAAGGACCATAAAATTTGGGTGCTAGCTTCTGACAATGCTCGGCCTTGAGGGAAGTTTTCTTGTAAGGTTGCAGTCGAAGAAACACCTGATCCCCTTCTGCGAATTGACATTCAGAGCAAACTTGATCTGCTTGTTGCTTCATGTGATTCTGTGGCATGACCAAATTCTCTTTGAGTATATGGAGAATAGCCTCTTGAGTTGTAAGTGTTAGGTCAATCTCTTGGACCTTCAGGGCACCTGGTAAGTATGAGAGAATTGAAGGTGGATTCTATCCATATATTGCTTCAAAAGGAGTCATCCATGTAGCTTTATGGTATGAAGTGTTGTACCACCATTCAGCTAAGGGTAACCATTGAGCCCATTGATTTTTCTTTTCTGATGCAAAACACCTCAAATATGTTCCAAACACTTGTTGGCAACTTCCGTTTGGCCATCATTCTGGGGATGATAAGCTATGATGAGATGTAATTCAGTGCCTTGTATCTTGAACAGTTCTTGCCAAAACTTGCTTGTGAAAGTTGGGTCGCGATCAGAAACAATAGAGTGTGACATGCCATGAAGTTTGAAGACCTGATCCATGAAAATTTGAGCCACCATGGATTTTGTAAATGGGTGTTGAAGGGCGCATAAATGAACATATTTGGAAAGGCGATCAACAACCACCATGATGACTAATTTATTTCCCGATTTGGGTAAGCCAGTAATAAAATCCATAGAGATATCCTTCCAAATAGCAGGTGGAATCGGGAGCGGTTGTAGTGTGCCTGGATATTTGAATGTTTCTCCCTTGTTGCATTGACATACATCACATTCAATGACAAAATTACGAATTTCCTATTTCATACCATCCCAGAAAAAGGAATGTTTGACCCTGTCATAGGTTTTGGTGAACCTGGAGTGCCCTACAGTGGGTGTAGCATGAAGCTCAGAAAGTACCGTGGATTTAAGCTTTGATTTTTTACTTAAATATAAATGGCCTTTGTATCGATGTTCATCATGGAGCCAAGAGTACCCTAGGGAGGCTGGATCATTGGACTGCAATTGTTGGATCAGCTACGAACTTTTGGGATCTTGTAGCCATTCCTAGCAAACGGCTTGGAGCCAATCTGGGACAATGAATGAAAGAGAAAAAAGGGATCCTTCATCTTCATATTTGTGGGAAAGTGCATACACAACCACATTGTCTTTTCCTTTCTTATAAATGATCTCATAATCATATCCAAAGAGATTAATCACCCATTTTTGTTGTTCTGGGGAGGAAATGCATTGTTCCAGAAAATACTTGAGGCTTTGATGGTCTGTCTTAATTTGGAAACATTGCCCCAATAGATAAGGGTGCCACAGATCAATAACATGCATAATAGCCAACATTTCCTTTTAATAGATGGATTTGCCCATATTTATTTCAGATAGTTGCTTCATAGTAATGGCCAAAGTTCGACCCTCTTGCATAAGGACAACACCAATTCCTTTCCCCGAGGCATCGCATTCCAACACAAAGGTCTTTGTGAAATCGGGAAGGGCAAGGACTGGTGTGGTGCACATGGCCATCTTCAAGGTTTGAAAATATTGAGAAGTGGCTAGAGTCAAAGTGAAAGAGTTCTTTTTTAGGAGAGCAGTGAGAGGTGCTGCAATCATCCCATAATTCTTAACAAACTTGCGATAATACCCTGTTAAGCCCAGAAATCCACGCAAGCTCTTAAGAGTCTTTGGGTGAGGCTAGTCTTGCATAGCTTCAATCTTTTTAGGATCCACCATGACACCATCCTTGCCAACCAGATGACCCAATTATTCTATTTCTGAGGCGCCAAAATCACATTTAGACTATTTTAGGAAAAGTTGGTGCTGAGAGAGTAGATGGAGAACTCGATCCACATGAGAAATATGGTCTATCCAGGTTTTTCTATAGATGAGGATATCATCAAATAAAACTAAGACAAAATGACAGAGAAAAGGACGTAAGACATGATTCATGAGAATTTGGAAGGTGGAGGGGGCATTACACAAGCCCAGGAAATATTTGTCATCATAGTTATAATAAATTCCTTTGAGTTGGTGTTCAAACATTTCATCCCTGGTCAATTTTTGGATCTTTAGTGGAGCAAAGGGAGTAGTGGGATTTACTGGTTTAGGGAGAGGGATAAAGGAGGGTTTTTGGTTTTGAGAATATACAACCTGTTGTTCTTCTTTATCTCTTTTAGTAGCCTCCACCCAACTCTGAGGTCAAGCCATGAGGACATTGGCCCGAATATCATCCTTGAGGCCGCTGATAAAACATTCTCAGAAAAAGGCATCAGACATGCCCTCTGTTCTAAAAGATAGGTGCTCAAAGGCAACTATAAAGTCTTCCATTGTTCCTAATTGTTTCAACTTTTTCAAATGGCCCAAATGGTTGGTGTTAGTGTCAAAGCATTCATAAAGCTCTGCCACAAAGTGTGTCCAAGAAATATACCCTTGACGAGAGGTTTTTCTCCATTGCCACCATTGTCGTCGTTCTTGATCTGGATGGAGAACACCATACTAGAGTTTGGCCAAGTCATCTGTGATGCTGTATAAAGATAAATAATGTTCCATTTGGGTTACCCAACCAGTGGGGTCCGAGCCATCAAATTTGGTCACATCCACCCACAGAAGGCGTAGGTCACGTTGAAAGTGATGGTTATGAAAGTTATTGGAATGAGAGGAATGGTCACCTTCAGGATGTGGAGGTGAGGAATACAAAGGGTTATTTGTAGGGATATGTAGTTTGGTGCAGAGTGCCAAAAAGACTGATTCAAGCTGGGTGGTGAGGTCTTGTTTGATTTCCTCCATTGAGGACTGCATGGTTGTATTGATGGCTGCGATAATAGCACTGAGTTGTTTCACTTCATGTTGGGTTTCGATGAGACCAGATTGCAAGGTGTTGAAGCGATCTTCCAAGTCTTGGCTATGGGTATGGGCCATGAGGATGGGGGAAATGAAAAGGAGGTGGGTTAATTTTTTTTTTCCGAAAAATGATATGGATGAATGTGATAAGGGTGAAGAGATAAATCCAATGGAATAGGTCTCAAATAATGGTGAAAAAATTTCTAGACTTTTTTTTTTTTTTTTTTACACCTGTGGAGTTATACTCCGGTCTGAAGAATACTACAGAGAGAAAATTCCCAAATGCTTAACTAGAAAGAAATGTGTATTTACTTGGAAACCCGAACACAATTGCATGGCAATAGATCTTGTCTGTTTTAATTTTTTTATGTTTCTGTCCCCAAGGGTTAGGTATTCAAGGGTTCTACAGACAAGGGTTTGCCTTGTGCTATAGCTCTCTGATATACATGCGGGTTCCAATAGTAGTACTCGACCCAATATCTCAGGGCACTAACTAAGGAGGATAGACCATACCCTTAACTGTACTACCCGACCACCCATGTACTAGAGAGTATCTTCCTGAGTGTTTCTCTCGGTGACACTATAGCAGTCAGGTGGTCAATCGGTTTATCCAAAGAGGACTTCAGGTAATCTAGGCCGATCCGTACACAGGTGTTGTCTAATGCGCTACCACTCAAAAGGGTACCAACAGGGGTTACAAGGGTGGCCAATAGATGCATGCTTAAATACCACTTGTATTTCCTGCATGTATGAATCCCTCAACCGTGGGTTTATGCGTGTAACGATAGATCTCTGTGGCTTAAAGACGTGTTGGGCCCCAACAACTCCCTCTAAATTTTTACAAAATTTAAAGGGCCCCCATTAGAATCTTGATAATTATGATGAGCTACAGAATCAAAATTTTTAAATAGTTCCATACATTAGCTTGATTTGAGACAAACTTAAGACATTCACTATAGTATGAGACATTCATTACAAGAGTATATGTCAAAATTTAGAAACGAGCATAAAAAACTCAATTTAAACAAAAACGTTAATTTTTATCAACTGTTTACTTTCGTTTAAATTATGATTATGTGTTATTTATTTTGCTCATTAGCAAGTTTGACTATTTTGAATAATGGGTTCAATACTTCAACAAGTAATATCTTGGTTGGTTTCTCATTTTCATAAAATCATTTGGTGATATTAATTAATTAAATTCTTTTTTCATTTTGCATCTCATTTCAAAATAATAATAAAAATAAAAATAAAAAAAAGAATTATCTATCATTTGTTTGATTTTGTAAAAAAACAAAAATTAATATTTTTCTATTCTCCATTAACTTGAAGCTTCTAGAATTTTAAGATCATATTTGAAAGGAAATTATAAAGAATGTTTGTTTAGAACTTATAGTTAGTTTAAATTCATTTTTTATTTTATTGTTCTAGATTTTGTTTTATTCACAATTTTTAGGTTATTCATTTAGGTTTCTTTTTGTTTCACAGGTTTCTATTATCAAATATTTGATATGGATCTGATCATGGCTTGATTTTATTATCCAAATACGTTCAAGATGATTGATCCAAAAATAATATTGGATTGCTACAAATAATTTTATGAGCAACAAAAGATAAAATTTGGAAAGGCGTCAAGATTAGACAGATGATTTTGCAAGACTGATTGCAGCCAAACCGTGAGGAATTTGAATAAACAGTTGAAAACCCAGAACCCAAATTGACCCATTTACCTTTTGCATGGAAATTGTTCCAAAACAATGCACGATTTGAGAGATATTGATGTCTCTTGACGAGAAAAATTTTAGGTGGAGAAAATTAATAGTGACGCCCAGACTGTTCATTCATTGTATAAATATATGAGAAAGTTTAGAGCCAAGGGGATCCAAGAAATTGAGAGGAGGATTTTAATCCTTTCTCTTTTGTATATTATTTATTTTGTAAAATTTTCTTCTTTTCAAATGGAGTAATGGATGGTTGGAATCTTTGGGAGAATGGACGAGTATTTTCAAAGAAGAATATGAAATTCCAGGTTGCTTAATGGTTTTTGTCCTATGATTAAAATGGTTTTATTTTTATTATAATATCTTCATATTCTTTGAATAATTGATTATGCATTGATTTAAATTAGCTTTAGTCTATTTTATCAATACATGGTTAATTGTTATCATTTATGTATTAATTTTTT
>ML777185.1:2363890-2384839 GCA_009831015.1 Picea engelmannii
AAATGACACTTAGTAATGAGTGGTTTGAATATCTCATTTCTCTCTCAGACAAGCAAGATCAATTAATTGTTAACCAATCTGAATTGAGCACTAACACTCAATCTCAAGATGGTTCAAATTTTCATGTTGCTCTTGAAGATTTTGAAACACCACAATTTTTGTCGACTTCTTTCATTTTGGCAAATCATGAACCACATAATGCAATTGTCACATCTAATCATTATTTGCAAACAATGTCTCCTCCTGTCGAAGAAGGAACCTTTAATTTAAAAGATGATAGTTATCACACTCTCATAGATTTTATAACATTTTCTAAAGTAAAAGAGGTCGAATGTGAAGTTGATAATCATGTGGACGATAAATCTCCTCCTAATTTAGTTGAATAGATCCATGATCAATCATTGGGAGAAAAAATCATTAGGCAGAATATTAATCAACCTTCTATCTCTAGTGAATTGTTCTCAAATTTTCCCTTACATAATGAACCAAATTGTCTCTTAGAAATTGTTTCATATTCTTTAAAAGAGAGTACAACAGAGGTTAATCAGTTTATACAAGGAGAGGGAACAAAACCATATTTTGAAACGTATATACCTATCATTTCAAGAGATTCATTTTGTCTCCTCAATTATTCTACATATTATTTCTCGTACCCTGATGCTTTTTATCCTAATGTTATGCAATTGCATGTTCCATATTGCATTGGAGAGAATTCAACATTATATAATCAGGTACAAAGATATTACTGAATAGAAGATAAAGAGGAAAATAATTCTACCCATGAAAATATCAATTCTTATTCTCATCAATTATCCATGGGTAAATCAAAAAATGATTTGAAAGAGTCTCAAATTGCATCTTCCATTTATTCATCTCAATTTGTGATTAAAGAAGAATCTAGATTTTTCCATGATCAATTATTTGAGGTTGAAAAGTATAATCGGCCAAATATTATTACCAATGATGATTATTCAAAAATGTTGTTTGTTCCATTTAGTCCACCTCAAATAGTTAATCTTGAAGTATTTAAGCTCAATGGAAAGTTTAAAGAGAATGATACATTTCTTTTCCAATCGAGAAACATGATAAGTTCTCACCATCTTGATCCAACATTTTTACAAGATTCTTTCCTTGATAGTCTAATACTTTATTCTCACCAGGAATATTTGTCGCATGTGAATTCTTTCAAACCATCCCATGTCAGTAATTGCATGTATCATGATAGTATTGCAGATTGGTTGGAGTATTCATATCTCGAAAAGTTCCCAGGGAATGGTAAGATTATCTTCACTTTATTTATAGATCAAGCAGGTAACTTCAACACACTCATTTTATATCCTCCAGATGGAGAAAATATGGAACAAAAGGAAAATTTTCACGAGGATGGGGCACTTTGGTTTAGGTCGATGGTTATGTCAGGTTCCCATAATCTTAATTTTTCATATTTTTGCGACCCATATAATGACAAAATTGCAGAATGCCTGGAGGATTCATACAAAAAGAATGTTCAAGCGAATGGTAAGGTCATGCTTGCTTTGTTTTTAAATGATGATGATAAAGGTAAGTATGATTCATTTTTGTTATTTTTCGATATACTACCATTCTTGTTAGTCATATTTGATCTTGTTTCCATTGCAAGATTGGAGTTACTCCGATGGCTACATTGGAAGCATGACTTCACTTAGTATTTTTGATTTGTTTAGTAGTTAGAGTAGCTTTAGGAGTAGGTTTTCTTTTAGTTTTATTTCTCAGTGTTTCTCTTTGTAATAATGCAGTTATGAACACAAGAGGGCACATCAAGAGAACCATAATATGAATTTTGTCAGGGAAGTCCACTTTAAATCTTTTCCTCACTGCTTTTTGTTGAATATTTCTTTTCAAAAACACAGTATCACCATGAAAAATTTAAATGGAAAGTAAAGAGATGAGTAAATTTGAACTATCAATTCAAACCTGACCTAAGGTGCCACGAGTAGGACTGCACTCATATTAATAAGGATTTTTCTATTTTCTTTTAGTCTCTTTTATTTTTAATAATAATGTTTGGTCAAAGTAGCATCTCACGCATCACTATCTTAAGAAAAGAACTTGCTCGCACATGATATTTTATATGATTTAGTTCTTCCTTTATTTTATAGTGAGATGCTAGTGGATCCAAAAGATCAAGTTTATCTTTGGCCAAAATCATTTCCTAAAAAGTTTTCTTTTGTTGTTTTGATTTTGTGTACTTCTGATTTTGAATCCCGTTAATAAAATTTGATTTGGTTTGCTATGTGATTTTTTTGTTTTCTTTGATTGCTTTGAATGAGTTTTCTTCTTGTTTGTCTTTTTGAATCAATACTTTTCTAATCAAGGAGAGATTGTCAAAGGAAGCATTCATTTTAAGACTTTTGTTTTTCAATCAATGTGAAATAATTCAAAAGGTCGTGATATTAAGATATAGCTCAAACAATTGATTTTTAAGTCAATTGTCATTTTCATTTTGTCCTCAAATTGTCTTTGCCAGAGTATTACACCAGAGATATTGTTTAAATATTTGAGAATTACAATGATCTTTAAACTTTTTATGCCATCCATATTATTAAGGAATAACTTTTAAGTGCTTCCCCATTCTCTAGATGATTTCTCAAAGGAAATCTAAAATCCCTAAACCATGATAAAACTTCTAGTTTTGAAAGAAAATAAATAAACTATTCATCTGTATTGCAATTAACCTCCAGTATCACCCTGCTCTCTTTATCATAAAGAAATATATAATTGTATTATTATTTAAAAGTGGCATAAGAGGGTTGGAAGAACTTAAGTGTCGTAAGTGTGTGTAAATCCGTTGGGGTACTGAACAGGCTCGCTGGCAGCGAGTAAATGCACACATGATACCAAGACAACTTCTTCAGGGTACTGAACATGCCTACTGGTAACAAAGCAATGTCAGGTTGAGAGGTAGCAGGTATATGTTTTTAAATTAACTCTTATGGAAGTATACATCATGTAGATACAACTATTGGATGAGATTAAAGCATTTGAGTGGCTTAAATGACATCATTGTCGAGGCTATGGACACTTGTTGGCAACAATGGCTCTATTAACGGTATTGAAGTTCTTTTATAAACATCGTGACTCCTTGATTAAGATATTATTTCAGGTTATAATCGTCTGGAAAGAAAATTCTATTGTCTGGATATAACATTGAACTTAACCTAATACTATACGGTCTTAGAGTGAATTTATTTCAGGGAGCATAAATCCTTTTTCAAGTCTTATTATTTTCTTCCTGAGATGAAATCTTACCAGATCAAAGATAACTACTTCACCTAGTAAGTCGCCATTTGTTGGGCCCCAACAACTCCCTCTAATTTTTTACAAAATTTAAAGGGCCCCCATTAGAATATTGATAATTATGATGAGCTACAGAATCAATATTTTCAAATAGTTTCATACCTTGGCTTGCTTTGAGACAAACTTAAGACATTCACTATAATATGAGACATTCATTATGTATATGTTAAAATTTAGAAACGAGCATAAAAATCTCAATTTAAACAAAAACGTTAATTTGTATCAACTATTTACTTTCGTTTAAATTATGATTATGTGTTATTTATTTTTCTCATTAGCAAGTTTGACTATTTTGAATAATGGGTTCAATACTTCATCAAATAATATCTTGGTTGGTTTCTCATTTTCATAAAATCATTTAGTGATATTAATTAATTAAATTCTTTTTTAATTTTGCATCTCATTTCAAAATAATAATAATAATAATAAATTAAAAAAAGAATTATCTATTATTTGTTTGATTTTGTAAAAAAACAAAAATTAATATTTTTCTTTTCTCCATTAACTTGAAGCTTCTAGAATTTTAAGATCATATTTGAAAGGAAATTATAAATAATGTTTGTTTAGAACTTATAGTTAGTTTAAATTCATTTTTGAATTTATTGTTCTAGATTTTGTTTTATTCACAATTTTTAGGTTATTAATTTAGGTTTCTTTTTTGTTTCACAGGTTTCTATTATCAAATATTTGATACGGATCTAATCGTGGCTTGATTTTATTATCCAAATACATTCAAGATGATTGATCCAAAAATAATATTGGATTGCTACAAATAATTCTATGAGCAACAAAAGATAAAATTTGGAAAGGCGTCAAGATCAGAAAGACGATTTTACAGGACTCATTGCAGCCAAACCGTGAGGAATTTGAATAAATGGTTGAAAACCCAGAACCCAAATGGACCCATCTCCCTTCCGCTTACAAATTTTAACAAAACAATGCACGATTTGAGAGATATTGATGTCTCTTTATGAGACAAATTTCAAGTGGCGAAAATTAATAGTGACGCCCAGACTGTTCATTCATTGTATAAATATATGAGAATGTTCAGAGCCAAGGGGATCCAAGAAATTGAGAGGAGGATTTTAATCCTCTCTCTTTTGTATATTATTTATTTTGTAAACTCTTCTTCTTTTCAAATAGAGTAATAGATGGTCAGAATCTTTGGGAGAATGGACGAGTATTTTCAAAGAAGAATATGAAATTCCAGGTTGCTTAATGGATTTTGTCCTATGAGTAAAATGGTTTTGTTTTCATTATAATATCTTCATATTATTTGAATAATTGATTATGCATTGATTTAAATTAGCTTTAGTATATTTTATCAATACATGGTTAATTGTTATCATTTATGTATTAATTTTTTCAATCTTTAAGAGTCTATTATCTTAAAAATTCTTCCAGGACTACACTATGGGCATGTGATTTTGAGAAAGAATATGGGAAAACAATTCATCTTTGTCTTTAGACCTATGTGATGCTTATTCCATTTCATTCTTTCATTACTTTTGTATTATGAGAATGTTATTATGGTTGATTTTAGCTTTATATTGTCATCATATGGTATTTTCATACTGTTAAATGTTATATGTTGTCCATAATTTCTTATTTCATTTTTTAGGTGTGATCAATCGATCATTTGATTATTGTGGAATTTATTTCTAATGTTAAATGATGGATAATATCAATACTTAGAATTAAGTTTTCTTTCATTCTTAAATATTGATTATTTTAAGATCACATGATTTTTTTTTAGTTGTCTTCATGTTATTAATTTACTCCAATATCGAATACTTCTTTGAATGTATTCTGGAAGTGATAGTATTGTTCTGTTATAGGTTTCCCTTAACAACGGTACAGGCAGGAGCTCATACAACATAGGAAGATAAACTCAGTTGACTGATTAGCTAGAGGTTAGTAGATACATTCTTTTCTTTTATTTAGAGTTTTTTATGAATGAAACAATGATTACATTAATTATGTTTGACTGTTTTTGTGTCACTATTTCAATAGTATTCATTTAGTATTTATTTGTTTAATATCTTTAAAAAAAACAAAAATAAGTGTTGTTCATATTTGATTCAGAAACCTTATCAAAAAATCATTTTCGCAATATTTCATGCAAACCTTGTAACCTGTATATATATTGTTTATATTCACATTTCTTTTTAATAAACATTAGTCAGTAATATATAATTTTTTAGAATCATAGATTTTAGGTTAGTTTCATTTCTTTTATTATTTTAGGACTTTAGTTGGCTAACAGAGCCATTAAACCCATCAGAATAGGTTACACCAAATGGATTGGGTTATTTAGACAACCCTGGACCGGATCTATTCTTCCAATTGATGTTATGCCAAATTTGCTTGTCAACAAGATGCTAGAATACGTCGCTATCCTGAAAAAAATTAATCCACACTTTCTGCCAAGGAAAGTGCTATGATACCACTTGTAATATACCAGATATAAAATGTATGCATAACAGAAATAAAATGCTAGAAATGGTAGAATAACAACAATATAAATAGAACATTCATCGTAATAGAACTAAAATGATAAGAGAATAATAACATAAATATCACTTTGAATCTGAAAGCAATGTTCACGGGCCTCTTCGATGGGGGAACCTCCTGTTGATAAGAGATATATTACAATAATATCCAAGTTAGGGTTCTCATACCCTCGACTCCTATTTATACTAAAAAGAAGTATCTAGAGGAAGATCCTTCTAGAAGCAGAAGCTTCTATTAGGTCTTCTTATATCCACCTTATTCTATTTTATTTAAAGGCCTTATTAATATTGACCTTTATTACATCCAAATATATTGTTCTACCTATGTGAGGGTTAGGACCCTAACATCTCCAGAACCCCTGACATCATGGAGAATGTCTTTGTTAGAGAGAATTTCTCCCTTGAAGAGATTCAAATTTACACCGAGTTGTTTAAGGAATTTCATGATGTTTTTTCCTTGTCTTACGAGGAGATGCCAAACATCGACCCACAATTTTCGAACACAAAATCATGACTTATCCTGATGTCAAACTAGTCCGACATAAGCTTCGCCCGGTCAATCCTCGAAAAGCAGTGACGATAAAGGATGAAGTAGAGAAACTTCTCAAAGATGGTTTCATCTACCCCGTACAATTGATGGAATGGGTATCAAACCTGGTTCCTTTCAACAAGAAACAAGGCATGATTCACGTTTGTATGGATTTCCATGATTTGAGCAAAGCTTATGTGAAAGAAAATTTTCCAACCCCGTTTATTGATCAGATTCTCGATGAGTGTGTGGGTTGCAAAGTATTTTCTTTCATGGATAGTTTTTCAAGATATAATAAAATTCAAATGAAACCCGAAGACCAACATAAAATGACTTTTATTTGTCCTTGGGGTACCTTCATGTATCAAAAAATGCCTTTTGTCCTGAAGAATGCTAGATCTACCTTTCAGTAGGCCATGTCGTTCGCTTTTCACGCCCTCAAACACATAGTCAAGGTGTACTTGTATGATGTAGAATCACATTCTTGCAGGAGATCTGATCATCCCACCCATTTATAACTAATATTGAGCGGTGTCGCTACTATCAAATTCGCTTGAATCCAAACAAGTTCATTTTTTGCATGACATTGGGTTGTTTATTAGGTTTCATCGTGTCGACAAAAGGGATCATGGCCGATCTTCTTAAGGTTTAGAAGATAGTTCAATTTCCTCCCCCGTGCACAATACCGCAACTTCATAGCTTACAGGGGAAATCGAATTTTCTTCTGCGTTTTGTCACTAATTATGCCGAGATCACTAAAGGGTTCATGCCTATTTTGAAAAAATGGGTCGCTAATCATCATTAATGGCCTTACCCACAAGACTCCCTAATGAGCATGCTTTGTTGTCTTTCAATATCGCTTCAAATTTTGAAAGGAACATCGAGTGAGAATGTATTTATTATTTTTGATCTCATCTGGATTAATTGAGAAAAGTAGCCCCCAAGAATCTTCTTTAATCCCTTTTCAAGCTCTCTAAAAATGAAAATATTGCCAAGCAAAAAAAATTTCCCTTCACGCTCACCAAACCCAAATTTGAAGGGACATTTGTTTGACGGTAGTTTACCCCTTTTTCGGTCCTAATGGCTACTTTTATGAATAAAGGTATGCTCTAGGAACTTCGGTTCGCTAGAAGAGTATTGTCAGGCATAAGTTTAACCCTTTTTTGGGCCTGAGGGCCTAAATTTTCGAAAAAGGAACATTCTCCTTGGTTTTAGTTTATCTCTTTTTAGGTCCTTGGAGAATACTTACAAAAACGAAACCACCTTGGAGTTCATAGTTAATCTCTTTTTAGACTCCCTAAATATTAAAAGATCATCGAGTGACCTTGTTCCTTCACCCTCGTTAAAATTGGTCCAGAAGAACATCAATTTGGCATGAGTTTAACCCTTTTTCCAGCCAGTATATTATTCCAGAAAAATGTATGCCTCGGGAGATTCGTCTTGTCGAGAGAGTTCTCCTCAATTATATTTTATACTTTTTTGGGCTGAGGAGACTAAACCTAGAAAAAGGATGCTAGTCCATAGTTAAGATCTTTTTAGACCCCTTAAAATTGAAAAGATAGATGAGTGATCTTCTCTTTGTCACACTCGTTAAAACAATTTTGAAAAGATGTCCTTTTGGTGCAAGTTTAACCCTTTTTTGAGCCAATTGGACTAATTGCAAAAAATGTGCTCCCTCGAGCCTTTTTTAACGTTTTTTCAGAATCTCTAAAAGTGAAAAAACCACCAAGCTTACCTTCTCTGGGATCGTAAAAATTAACATGGAAGGAGTCTAGTTATGTCTTGATTAATCACATTGCAGGTCTCATATTTGCGTCTTTGGCCTAATGTCGGATCCATGTTGCTCTTAACTAAACATTTAAATCATTACCTATACACAAGCCTTGCAACACTTTTTTCCTTTGTGATCTGACACCTTGACCCATAGAGGAATTTTCCCCGAGTGTCCTTATGCTGCAAATGTCTCCTTTCCTTGAGCATCAATATGTTCTATGCGATTGGAACTAGTTTGCTTGATCAAGACACTCGTTCCTCCTTTGTAACATAGCATTCCTTTATTCTTTTTCAAGCTCGTTAAAAAATTGAAAAAGAAAAAGAAATCAAATATTCCGAAAAGAGGGGATGGGAAATAAACATTCTTTTTTCAGCAGTAAGATAATCACCCTTGTACAAAGCACATCCTTTTGTTTGTTTGCCAAGAATTGGGATTTAGTATGACCTTAGGAAGCTATTCTTTCTACATAGAGTTGTGGCCTCCTCTGTTTGGTTACTCTTCCAAACATATGGACAATTTGCAGTGCCTCCTGCATCACAAAATTATGTCAATATTACGTTTCTTGAGTCTGATCATATGTTGTGATTTTGTCCAAGGAAATTTTTGTCCAAACTGATTCAACCATTCTATAGTTTTTCTCTTGAATTTCATGATTCAGACATCTCGTGAATCCATTCAAGTCCAGATTCAAAATTCACAAAGTTATGTGCCTGATGATCAAGATCCTCCAGTCTTTCCCCGAAGGTATGTCGAAGACCTCAGAGTATTGAGTCTTACACTCCTATTTTACTCCTACCCAAGTTGTTGAATATATTGAAGTTGTTTCTATATCTATGAAGTACTCATCTCCAGCCATAGACGTTGATGCTTCTTGACAATGAAAATTGTATTGTACTTGAATATCATAAAATGATTTTGAGATGTATATCCGCTGTGTATTGCTAGCGGCTACACTTTATATAGAAATTTCTATGACATGAATTTTCAGTGTAATTGATTGGAAACCATGATTAGTTCATCCTGAGCATGGGTATTCCCTCCTCGGAGATATTGTTATTTTTTTGCAGATGGCAACCTCTCAAACTCTGATCTCGGGTTCACTAGACTCCGTGCCTTCCCATTGGTAAATATATTGTATTGTATTTTGGCCATCAATTTCTCTTATAACCTCACACATTAGGGGGAATATGTGTAAATGTGTTGAACCTGCACAAAATAGATCTAGCTATAAAATACCACACACATTTGCAGAGAGAAATTGAAAAAGAAGAAGCAAGAGAGAAAGAATAGAAGAGTTCTCATTAACTGTATTCCACACTCAAAAGAGTGAATAATTTACAATAGTTATAGGATACATGAGTAACTAATGAGCCATAGTGGTGATCTAGAGTGATCTGGACACACACCAATAGTTACAAGAGTAAACTTCCACCTAGTCTAGTCTCTCAGGTAGTTACGGGAGTGAACTGCCACCTAGTTGAGTTAACTAGTCAACTAGTCTTCAGTTAATTGAATGAATAGAGAGTAGTGAGGAGTTAACTTAGGGAATCAAGGATAATGCACCGGTTTGGTGATGATCTGAAGGAAATTTCAAATTATCATGGTAATTATCCCAATGTTGCATGGTGATAAAACCAATGCAACATCTAAACTCAACTCAACTAGTCAAACTGAAGTGTCAACTGAAAGAGAATATTCTCCAAGTGAAATATTCTCCCTTAAAATATAGGAGACTGGATAATGACTAATTATGAATAATAAACAAGGAAAAACATTAGTAAAAATAAATCCTAGGTATGTGTTGAAGTAACTCCAACAATATGTTATAGCCCTAAAATTACCTACCTATGCATACATGGCATTATCCTTTCTACTTGCACAATTAGCCAAACTACTACTGAGGATATATCTTTAAAAAACCATTTTTTGGAGCATGTACATGCCCTTCTGCACTACTTCCCACATACATACACTAGTTGCATTGTAGACAATCTAGGTAGATATGCTAGCTGCATACTAAAAATCCCACGTTTACCTCCAAAAGTTGCAAAAAATAAAAAGTTGTAAGGAATTCGATGGATTAGATGGGCTATCGAGGGTTTCCCAAACAATTCACCCAATGTATCCCATCCCCAAATCAAATAACTACCCTTTTGTCATATAAAATGAGTTCTTGGGGTCCCATTTACACATCAAGCGTTAGAACAAAGAAACTATGCCAAAATCCCTTCCCCCTCTTATTCCAAATATTGCAACCCTTTCCGAGATTTGGCCTCGGTATTCCCTCTCTAGCCCTTTCTCCTGTACAATCCCTTCCCTTTCTCTAAAGTGATTAGTTGATTGTGAGATATTTCTTTGGGATGATGCATTTGGAGCAACAATAAGAGGAGCCCGGACTTGATTCGCGGAGTGTCAACCGCTGAAGGTTTTAACTTTTAATATTCATACTAAATAAAAGAATCATTTTCTTGTCCCAAATATTATGTGTTTATGGGTTTCATTTGATTTATGAATAATGGTTTATATATAACCCTAATATTTATGAGTAGAGACAAAATATTTGTAGCATTTTTTTCCTAAGTGTTCTTGCAGGTCAACTTTGGGAGGAGACCAGTAGCTTGGAAGCTGCAAAGACGGAGGAGGTCTACATCAAATGTTAGGACCAAAGGTACTACTTCTGACCTAATTTCCTATCTATTTTTGTTCATCTGTTTAGAGTGTTCGGGGTAGTTTAGAATAGGATTGTATTTTAAGGGAGATCATAGATCTTCTTGTACTTTGACTCTGGTATAGTAATAGGGGGATTTTCCCCACTAGCAAGTTGGGGGAAATCTCAATTTTCTATTGTTTAAATTGCATTTATGAATGCATAAATGGATTTAACGTGCTGAAAAATGGGCACTCACATTATACACAATTAACCACTCAAATGTGTAGATCCAACAATTTCTCTCTGGATTTCGAGCAAAATTAAAATGAAAATATCCTCGGAAAAGAGCCAAAATGTAGAATGTTTAGACTACAACATTTTAAAATTATAATTGTTGATGACATTGGCCTTGTGAAGTGCACCAGTGACTTCAAGAGTGGTCTTAGGTCAAGGTGCATTTACGTTGCAATTGACATGAGTAGGGTTATTTGAGATTTAAATTCATTTACCTAAATTCTACCCTTGGCATTGGCATTAATGCGCCGACCTACTTCATTGTACCAGTTTGTATTGAAGTGGTATTTAACAATATCACATTCCAATGCAAAGATACATATAATATTACAATTTTGATTAAATTATATATTAGATAAATAAAAATATAATATCATAATATTAATATTAAACTAGGCTTAATATAGATATACACATCTATTAAAAGCTCATTGAATCTAGATTTCTTTTTTCACATAGATATGAGTTGTTAGTATTTGTTATATTATTGAGCTGACCACTTTGATCAATTTATATTCAATGCCCTCTTGGTCCAAACATTTCTTATCTTTAAAATAAACTGAAAAGGATATCCTACTTCAAAGATTCATCGAACGTGGAATTATATTATACTATGTTAGCATCTTGTGATGCTTCTTGGTGTTAATGCATTGGTATTAATTTATGGTGCATTAAAGGTCCATTTAAAGTACATTTAACAATAATTGAAGTTGAGGTTTCTTGGTGGATGACCAATGTATAATGTATTTAAAAGAAAATCTATAAAAGGTTGTAGTTGGATTGTTTGTGTGGTTTGCATATATTTTCAAATTTAATTGAAAAATTGGAATCAATTATGGAATTATAATTGGATTTTGTTCACTAATTTAAATTGTTTTCTTTGGAGAGTCATTTTTTAGGTGGGATTTGTATGGATTAGTCAATAATTTCTTTAGTGTCCTTGGATATGATAGGTAGGTAGGAAAATTGATATTGATAGATTATCAGGAAGCTTGGTTGGAAGGGTTTTACACTGAACTGGTGGGTGTGATGTCTATGGAGAACACAAGAGGGGTTATGAGTCCATAAGAGAGGAAGAGGAAAAGGGGGTCCAAGGGAAAAATGTTAACTAATCCTAGGTTTTCTAAGTTCATAACGTCCACAAAAATTTGAACCTTCTCTT
Organism: Picea engelmannii; assembly: GCA_009831015.1. Lineage (NCBI taxonomy): Eukaryota > Viridiplantae > Streptophyta > Pinopsida > Pinales > Pinaceae > Picea > Picea engelmannii. The sequence goes on from ML777185.1 coordinate 2,376,149, forward strand.
TTCCCATCTTGTCTTCCTTCATGCAAATCGGAATTGGCTCATTCATTCACTCATTCCAATGATAGGCACTACCATTCTCATGGTAACTAATTTTTCATGGTCCTCATTCATGGGAATCATTCTCCATACCCACACACCTATGAATATTTGGAGCCATGTTCTTATGTTGGGGATTGATATTCGAAACCGTAAGTGACAAAATCAAACTAGAGAAGAGAAAGGCATTGATTTGAGAAGGGAAATTGTAATGATATAAATGATTAAGATATCATAACAAAACAAAAGTACACACCATGTACAACAATGTGAGCATGGAGAAAAACTCCAAGATAGATAAGTTACACAATAACTCCTTAAAAAATAGGAGAACCTCCTCCAAATAACCAAATACATTCATACATCACAATTCCCCTCTCTACAATAATGAATACATGATCTCTATATATACCTATTCACACCTACACATGAGGCCCCTTTACTATTAGACCAACCCTAGTACATATATATTAACACATTACATGTACATTTAGGCCCATATATTCCCCCTGGGGTCATATCATATACATTTAACCCCATATATGCTCCCCTTGGGTCATAACATGGTACGCTCCTTCAAAAAGCTTTGTCCTCAAAACTTTGCAATTAAAGGCTTCACATATGATGGAACCAAGTAACATGATTTTATTATGTTCCTTATTTATTCTTTCCATTTAAGATGATATGTCCATCCAAAATAAATTATTTTTGGTCGTAATCCTTGGTGTCTAGTTGTTGCATACTTTTGTTTCCCTTGATTCCATGTATTGTCGTTGAAGCTTCTTCAATTTGTAGTAGATGTTGGTCGATGATAATATCTTGTTGAATAATTGTTTTGTGATGCCTTATTCCAAGAATATTGTTGAGTATTCCATCTTCTTCCTTGATAATGGTTATATTTATCTTCTTGTCTTCTTTGAAATATTTCCTGACAATGAGGGTGTCAATATGGTTTCACATTTGATGGTTTTTCTTTATTCTACACAACCATTTAATCTATCTTCTTTTCATATACAATGATATCCTCGATAATCTTTGCATGGTCTTTGATTACTCTAGAATTGGATATAATACTGTCATATTTGGAATGTACATTCTCTAGATGGAGTTTGTTCAGAGGCCTCTTGGGCCCTTGTAATAAGCCATCATACATTATACATTAGAATAAGAATTTATGAATACATGTAATAAAGTATGTAAATTCACATAGAATATAAATGCAACCTAACGAATGAATAGTTGGAACGGGTACAATCACTCCAACCATCTCTCTATTGTGCAAATACTCATGAAGATGGAATACAAACTAGGATGGGTATCCTTCCCAAATCTCTCTCTCTCTCTCTCTCTCTCTCTCTCTCTCTCTCTCTCTTCTTGAGTATGTGTCTACCCTAATATTGCTCCTATAATGTAGCTCTCTCTTATTGAATGGTTGCCTCTAATCCCTGTACTACAACACTTTCGTTCCATTGTCACGTGACTTGAACCGGGAGAAAGATAGAAAAAATAATTTTGGATAGAATATTTGCTCGATATGATTGTGGAATTATTTGAGATGTTCAAGCTTATGTTGAAGAGGATATTGGAACAACCTTCTTTCTGGTGGTTAAGAGATGCATGGAAGAATCGTGCATATAAGAAAGAGAAATATGGTCAACAAGATATCATTGAAAACAAAATCAAAGATACGTGTATGTCCTTGTAACTATGATTTTGTGCACCAATAATATTGATATTTATGGGATATTATTTATGTTAATGGATGATGAAAAAAAAGTGGAATTTATTATTTTTCTACATATGATATTCCATTTTCTTGTTACATTCTACAAATTTTCTTTCATGAGAATACTATCAAGACAAATTAAATTCTAGCTAGAAGAAAGAATTGTTGGAGGTTGTGTGTGGAAAGTTCTTGAAGGTAGTGAACCTGTGGATCTTGAGAAGTGTCCCTCTAGATTATTCTAACCTTGAAGAAATTGAAAGAAATTTATCTTCATGGTCACAATGAAAAATATAACCTCAATCATTTTATTGTCTTCATAATGAGGATACGAGAGCCTAAGACAACTACATTGATATTTTCATTTGGAAATATGGTGTGTAATGAGTGGCTTGAAATTAGCAAACACAAAGGATAAGAAGATATTATTGAATAAAAAATCAAGTATGAAAATCCATTGAATCAGTAGTGCTAAGATCGAGTCTTTGGTCAATCATTAGATTGGGGAATAAAAAGAGGGGTTCCCAAACAAGTTTTTGAAAAAAACATCAATAAAAGATTTAAATTTCCATGTTGTCCAGAATGTCAAAAACGTGTTTTCAAGAAGCCTAAAAGAATATCTCTTGTTGTTGTATAAGAAATGAATCTTGGGTGAAGAAATATACAACATAAAAGAAATACTTGTACTTAAAATACACATTGAACAAAACATGGGGAAATGGAATCTAATGCCTAAAAATTAAAACTAAAAGTTCTAACAAAAAATACTAAAATGAAATAAAAATAAACTAAGCTTATTATACAAAAGGTCTATGAAGAAAATTTGTGTTGGTTGAATGTGATCAAAGAAAATAGTGGATGAGAAAGAAACAATTTGGATAAGATTCCAAACCCAAGGAAAAATAATCATCTCAGGAGATTACAACGATTGGGAGCGGCTTGAATTTCAGATGGACATATTTTTAATACTCATAATTTAATATTAATATGTATGGGACAACAAGATCAACACTCATAATGAATTTCATCAAGAGAAATATTCCAGTTAGAATCATATTCATATGATGATTGAATATATTTGAGTTCTCTTTTTCATCCCAGGAAGAACTAAATAATATCTTCATTTTAACATATTCCACTTGTAAGATGAAATATGCTTGGAAAATATTTGACATAATGATCATGCATGAAATTAGTGATCTAAAAATTACCCAACACATGGAAGAAATTTGAGAATAAAATGAAGTAAAATTTTCCGCATACAAAAATTAAATTGAAAAATCCAATCAAGGGAAAATTAGTGGTCAAGCCTTCTATTTCTCTCCACCTCTACCGAGAATCCAATTATTGATCATCCAACAATAATGAAAATAAAATGAAAACGTAAAACTAATTAAAAACTAGAAATCAAAACTAAACTATGCAAAGAAAGACACTAGCCTATCTACCCTACTCCTTTCTTACGCTACTAATGGCTTAAAAACAAGCTATGTAAAATCATAATGCCAATGTAGCCATATAAGTAACCCCAAGCATGAAGAATGTTGGCACAGGGGAGACCCAGGGTTCAACTCTAAGAGTGCACCAACAATCCCTGACTACTGGCCCTTTCAGAAACACCTGCGAGGTAGATGCAATCTCATCCGAAGTAGCTATGGGGGGTTGCAGGACACATATGTCTATAACCAAGGGAATACAAAGTGGATACAATACAAGAACAACACAACATTTAGATGTCAGTTATCAACTTAGTCCTACCTCACACATTTATCTGTTAGATCTAACACAGTAATGGAATAACAATATATCAAGAACAAGAGAACACCGCATAAATCACACACAACACCAAGACATATGTGGTTCAACCTCTCCCTAGGGATATGTCCATAGAACTATGATTTATAATATATTAATATGAAAGCATACAATTTTTATATGTGCTCTTAGCTAGCAGATCTTCTCTCTTTTTCTCTATCTTCCCTCCATAGGCACCCAACTGCAGGGTTGATCTTCGCACCCAATTGAAGATCCTACAACACAGAATTCTCTCACTCCTCAATGCTTCTCTCTCTCACTACAATAGTCACTCATAACAATAATGAACTTGGAATGAACAATAACAACAACAACAACAACCCATCCCAGGTCCTCTTGACCTTTATTTATACATTACAATAGCTCACCGATAGCCTTAGGACAAAACCTAAGCCTCAAAACCCTAGATACCAAAACCCTAGGTGTCTAAAAACCTGGGTCAACTTAACACACGTTTTCAGGGATTCATCAGCCTATCTTTCCTTCCTTCTCGTGCAGGCTCCAAAGCATCCAACGATGGATTTTTTCACTTGCTAATTTGTCCACGATTCGTCTTCCTTGTTGATCTGTCATCCTCAATATCCTCATCCAATGACTTTCTTTCTCTTACTTCACTTTGTCTTTTCTTCTCTTCTGCTCACTTCGACCCAGTATCAGTCATTGTGTCTTCTGTGCAGTTCACATTCCATCTTTTCTACCTTACTCTTCACTTACTTCCATACCCAAGGGCCACCAGGCCCCCAACACTCACTTGTGACTCGTCCCGAGGCACTTCAAATCTGACCCTTCTGATTTTCTTTGTCTTCAGGCTGTGTGGAGTAGCCTATGCTTTCTTCTCTTTCCTTCCGCATTGTGTGCAGACTATATTTCCTGTGATCGGTACCCAGTTTCAACTACACCTGGTACCTGGATCCTTTTCCTTATGCTTTTAGTGAGAGTTGCAAGGAAACTGGTTATCATAGTACAGTTTCAACCAACTCCTGTTCACCAAACCTTCCTTCCATTCTCCATTCAAGGTCTTCAACTGTGCAAGTCCTCCTTCCATGACATAGACAACCTCATATGGCCCCAACCAATGTGTTCTGAAATTTCCTGGATGCTTCATGAATTTGCTATCATATATCAATACCAAATTGCATTGCTTAAATGCCTTCTTCTTGATGTGTCTGTCATGGTAGGCCTTTTCTCTTTCCTTCTGTACCTGCCGATGGAATCCTACAATAAATCTATCTTCTTCTAGTTCGACCAACTACGGGGGCCTTTCTTGAATAGTGACAGTGTCATCCATATCTGTAAAGGTTGTGATTCTTAAGCTTGGGACAAAATATTCCATTGGGATAACCACTTCGAGATCATAAACTAATGTAAAGGTGGTCTGCATTGTTAGATTCTTGCAAGTGGTTCTATAGGCCCATAATATTGTTGGTCCTCTTAAATCCCAGTCATCCCCATTCACACTGCAAATATTCGTCAACGATGTCTCCAAGATCTTAAATTGAATGCTTCAACTGTCCCATTCGCCTGTGGGTGGTAGGGTGTGCTCTTCTGATGATGGACTGCAAATTCCTTGGTCAAGGATTCAATGGTCTTATTAATAAAATGTGTGCCTTGATCACTCATAAGGATATTCAGGTATCCAAACCTAGTTATGATGTCATCAAATATGAATCACGCAGCTATATTTGCACTATAATCTCTAACCGCTCTTGCTTCATCCCATCTGGTCAAGTACTTTGTCACAGTGATTATGTATCTGGATCCTGTGCGCCTTCCTGGTGGGTTTATATGTCCCACAAAGTCAATGGACCATTTCTCAAATGCTTGTAGGGTCAACTGCGGTGCTAAAGGAGTTTCATCTCTTCTGGATAGTTTCCCAACTCTTTGGCATACATCACATGCTTTGTAATAGTCCTTATCATCTTTATGTAAGGTAGGCCACCAAAGGCCAGCTCTAAGAATATTCTATGTTGTTTCTTTTCCTACGTAGTTTCCTCCCGCGATGCCTTCATGAGCTTCTATGAGGATCAATGGTCTCTTTGGCTCCATAACACACCTCCTCAATATCTCATCAGGTCCCATCTTATATAGTTGTCCAGCTATAAGTGAAAATTCTACAACATGCACTACCATCTATTTATTTTAGGTGATTGTATATTCACTAGGTTCCATTCCTGTTGACAAGAACTAGACTATCTCTGCGAAGTGATCATCAATATTTCTAATGGCCAACAACTGTGTATCCGACAGTGTATCCTCCAAAATAGTAGGATCTTCTCCATGTTCCAACCTCGAAAAGTGGTCATGGCCTTTTTTCATTCTTATCGGCTTAACCATGATCTCAAAATCATATTCCTGAAATAACATAAGCCATCTGCATATTCTCCCCCCCAACACTGGCTTGTTGACTAGGTATTTCAGTGCAGAGTGATCAGTAAACATTTTAAAGTGTCCTCCCAACAAGTAGTGGTGAAACTTCTGCATGGAATACACCATGGATAACCCTTCTCTCTTAGTGGTAGTGTAATTAATCTCAACTGTGGATAACTTCCTTCTATCAAAGGCTAACGAGTGGTCAATGTCTCCAGCTCTTGGTTGTGCTAACACAAATTCTAATGCAATACAAGATGCATCGACATGCATGTGAAATTCCTTGCTCCAATCTGGGAAAACCAATATAGGCGTAATAACCATTTTCTGTTTCAGTGTGTCGAAGATCTACTGGCATTTTTTTTTCTAATGAAACTGACAGTCTTTTTTCAAAATCTTATCCATGGATGTTGTGATATATGCATAGCCTTTAATGAACTTCCTGTAGTATCCAATGTGTCCCAACACAGTGTGTAGTTGTTTGACTGAAGTAGGAGGGGGGAGATCAACTATAATGGCAATCTCAGATGGGTCTACCAACAATCCCTGCTTACACACAATATGACCTAACAACACTCCAAAGGGTGAAAAGAATATGCACTTCTTCAGGTTCAAGGCAATATGACACTGCCTGCACTTATCCAACATTAGTATTAAACATTCAATATGATTTTGTAATAAGATAAAAACAGTCCAATCATCAAAATATGCTTCCATAAATTTATGTAAAAACTCCTTGAATGCTTCAACCACTACCCTCGAAAATATGGTCGGGGCATTCTTCAATCCAAATGGCATCACTGTATATTGTTAGGATCCCCATTCTGCTGTAAATGTGATCTTATGGCGATCTTCCTTGGCAATATGGATCTGATGGTATCCTGAAAATCCATTTGTAAAATATACCTCATGTCCTTCTACATTATCTAACACTTCGTCAGTAAATGGTGTAGGGAATGTGTCATGCAAATAGGCATCATTCATCTTCCTAAGATATACACAGATCCTTATCTCTCTGGTCTTTTTATCCTGAAACACCATAGGGCTAATCCATTCTAACTCTTCAACAGGTTCTATGATTCCTGCCTCCAACATTCTATCGAGTTCAATCTTCACTTTCTCCTTATATTTAGGGTTCAATCTGTAGGGTCTTTGTTTAACTGGCCTTGTATCTAGTTTCAAAGGGATCCTCATCTCTCCCATAGACCCTTCAATGCCCTTCATATTAGTGAACTTGGTTGGAAACAAGTCCTTATATCCATTCAGTAACTCTGTGATCTTATCAATAGTGGCAACATCCCAATAATCTCCAACATTTGCAAGCTTCAGTGTTTCCTCTTTTCCAATATTGATTTTTTTTTATTTTAATTGGTTTCCCAATGAAAGGTAGCTCAATTCCTAGTCCTTTTATGTCTCTTTGGCCTTCTGTTTCAGTGATGTTCACCTTCCTAGGATCATCGTCTTCGTCAACATTGATATTGTAATAGCCTTGCAGTTTTTGGAGAGGCGCAGTCCATTCATCCTCTTCTTGTCCCAAAGGGAGGCTAGGTGCCTCCTCAAATACTTTTTGTCTTACAATATGTAACACTTGATCCACTGTAGGATATTGGCTTTCAAACAAAAAGGTAGTTACAAAGTTCTGGGTCATACCTTCCCAATATGTAGTGATGAGGCACAGTTCTGCTTGAAGATACTAGTTGATATGGGCTTTTTCTCGTGTGTTGATGAATTTGTGCACCCACTTCTCTTGAGGAATGTTTCTTCAGGTGTCCTCACAACTTCACACATGGTCCTTTTGTTGGGTATGTGTTATATTCTTTTCATCTGTGTGTGTGTGGGTGTGTCAGATACGACAACTGCGTCTGATGATCCGTACAAACTAGAGCTCTGCCGTTGTGCTGGGCACTTCCTAGGGGGGTCCCAGGGGGGGGTAGGTATGCCCCCCCTGGTTATGTGTAGCGTTCGGAGCAACGCCCCGATTTTTTTTTTTTTTGGGCAGTTTTTGCTATTTTTAGCGGATTTTGCTATTTTTAGCTGATATGTAAATTAATCCTGGATTAAGGGATTAGGGTTTTGGTATCTACGGAATACCTAACAACATTGTATATATTGTATGGCGAATGGTGAAATTCGAGATAATGAAAATAAGAAAGGTTTTCCCGGTTGAGGGTCTCCGGTAAAAATCTCTGTGTATTATGTGTATTAGCCATTGATTAATTTCTGTATTGCTTAAGAATCTATATGCATTTCTTTACTTCGCAGGTTTAAAACTTACATGTGGTATCAGAGCACGTTTTTGGTTTCAGAGGGATGCCTTTGTTGCTGAGGGTTTGGCTCGGTCTTGATAGATCAAGTTTATCTTGGGTCTGTGATAAACCTGGGTTCAGTGGGAGATTTTGCAGAGGAGATTCGAGTAAAGTAAGAGGAATGGCGAGCTCATCTAGAATCGAGATAGAGAATTTCAATGGTAAAAACTTTGAGCTATGGAAGCTCAAGATGGAGGACCTTCTTGTAGACAAAGAACAATGGATCGTTGTGGATCCTGGCAAACAACCTACTGGTACACCATCTACAAGCACACAGACTACTGGTACACCTCCTACCAGCACACAAACTACTAGTACACCAGTTACTGGTATGTCGAAGGAAGATTGGGACAAGTTGGACAGAAGAGCAAGGAGTACCATTCGACTCTGCCTGGAAGATTCGGTGTTGTTGAATGTCTCGGGAGAATCTACAACCAAGGAACT
>ML777185.1:2388526-2415663 GCA_009831015.1 Picea engelmannii
CACTTTGTGAGAGACATGGTTGAGGAAAAGAAGGTGTTGCTGGAAAAGGTTGACACTTTGAAGAATGTTGTAGATTCATTGACAAAGTCTGTGAGCACAGAAAAGTTCTCTTGGTGTAGAGTAAAAATGGGCATTGCTGCCCTAGATTGTTGACTATATAATCTCCTGGACCCCTGGATGCAAAAAAAACAACAAGTGGGATAATGTTGGGTATATTGTTATATTCTTTGCATGTGTGTGTGTGTGGGTGCATCAGATACGACAACTGCGTCTGACGATCCGTACAAACTAGAGCTCTATCGTTGTGCTGGGTGCTTCCTAGGGGGGTCCCAGGGGGGGCCAGGTATGCCCCCCCCTGGTTACGCGCAGCGTTCGACACAACTCCCCAAATTTTTTTTTTTTGGGCGGTTTTTGCTATTTTTAGCGGATTTTGCTATTTTTAGCTGATATGTAAATTAATACCGGATTAAGGGATTAGGGTTTTGGTATCTATGGAATACCTAACAACATTGTATATATTGTATGTCGAATGGTGAAATTCGAGATAATGAAAATAAGAAAGGTTTTCCCGGTTGAGGGTCTCCGGTAAAAATCTCTGTGTATTCTGTGTATGAGCCATTGATTAATTTCTGTATTGCTTAAGAATCTATATGCATTTATTTACTTCACAGGTTTAAAACTTACACCTTAAAACAACTTCGACTTGTGTACCTAATTTCCCAGCCTTCTACTTGCTCTAAAAACTGTGTTGTCATCAAAGTGCGACATTGTACCCAGTTTGTAATGTTGTTTTTGTGTGCCCCCCACCATCTTGCTAGGGTTTCTTTAAAGGCCTCATCCATTTCCAACAATCTTTGTTGTGTTGGTACAATTTCTTCAAAGTCCAACAAGAATGCTTCTAAATGATTTAGACCATCAAAGGTGGGCAAGTTACTTACTGTTGTGCCAATCCAACGAACTTCTCGGGTTAATCTAGCACATCTCCTTGTAGATACTTCATACATTTTGTTCTTCTAGTTCTCCAATGATTCTTATGAATCTGATGAACATGTGTTGTCACTTCTCCAGCTTAGGTTCCCATCCGTCATAGGATTAATGTAATCATGTTGTCTGGCTGTTAATTTTTATATGTTTTCTAGTTCATATGTGTGGTCTTCTTCTCTGATGGGTTTTGTGTATCTCTGACCTTCATCGGGATCCAAAGGTGAAATTACCCTAAGTCCATCTCCTTCAAACATCATTCTTATTTTATTTAAATCAACCACAATGGAATTATTGAAAGCCCAATCAATTCTTAATAGCATAGGGTAAGGATCACAACTATCATCAACTATCTCAATCACCTTGAAGTCTGCAAACATCCTTACTCCATCGATGTCCAAAGGGACATGTTCCAATATTCCAAAGGGGCTTACAACTTGTTTATTAGCCATCCTAAGCCTGATAGGGGAATAGATCAACTTAGGTTTTCCCATCAGTGCCCAGGTCTGCTTCGTCATGACATTGACCTTCAACCCTAAGTCGAGGACCACATAGTCGATATCATACTCTCCAATTTGAGCATTCAGGTGTAGTTCCTTATTTTTCCTTCTCTTTTAGAGACTTGGTGTACTTATCTACTCAACAAGGGATCTATCTTTCCTAGCTCATACTGTTTGATTAAATTTTGTAGCTCTTGTACAACACTTTCATCTTGAATCAACTTAATACAAGTATATAAGAATTACATGAACTTGCTGACCTCTTTTCATTCTCCTGGCAGAGCAGACTGATCAAATGCCAGAGGCATTCCACATTATCTTACTTCTGGTTGTGTCTTCGATGAAGAAACTTGGTATCTCCCGAATTCTTTTCTTGCCTCCTCAAATATTTGTTTTTCTTTCTTTGCATCGAAAACTCGTGTCTTCTCTATAGTTTTCCTGACTCCTGATTCTTCTTTAGTCTTTCCTTGGGTCACTCTGTCTTCTCCTGTAACAACGCCTCCTCTAGTGATAACAACGACTCTAGGGTCCTCTCCGGGAAGTTCAATGTATATCAGTTGCACTTGCAGGTTCTCTTGAGGTCCTCGTCTCTCCTAAAGTTTGGCTAGCAGCGCATGACAATCTTCAATAACATGTTCGAATGAGCTTCAATAGCTACAAGTGGTACAATGGTTCTAATAGTCCCTTGCTAAGTGTCTTGGCTGCACTCATTTATAACAAATGATTTGGACCCTACCTAGACCCATACCTCTTCCTTGTCCTCTTCCTCTGAATCCACCGCGAGGGTTGAAGTTTCCACTTCCTATGGAATTATACTGCGTAGTGTTTCCTTCTTGATGTACTTCGCCTTAAATTTTGTATATATCCATTGACCTTTCGTGCATGAGGTCATAGCCCTACAATCCCTATCATCATGCCCCACTGACTTACAGAATGTGCAATATAGATTTGTGGGTGTCTGAACATATTTTTTCATGTAGTAGCAGTCACCAAGGTGATGAATATTTCTACATACCTCAAACCATAGTAAGGTAACTTGCTTTAAAGGACTCGGGGCTCCAGATGCAAAATAATCACAAATTAGGGGACAATGCTCCTTATGATGGCCTTCTGATTTGCATCTAATGCACCAGATATATTCTCTTTTATCTTTTCCCTTGTATTTCTTCATATCTTCGACCTGCAGAGATAAACTAGTTAGCTTAATCAAGATTTGACTCATACTTGAGATGGATTCTCCCATAGGGGTTGATTCTAACTTCATGGAGATCTCTAGTGCCTCCTCCTGTGAAGAAATATTTTGTTGCATCAGAGGTACTCTGATGTGTGGTAAGAGGGAAACAATGAACCACTCCTTGTTCTGCTCGTCTGGGATCTGAAAACTCAAATGGCCTATCAAGGTCTTAAATCTTTGATCAAACTCCCACATAGGTTCAACTATTCTCTGCTTGATTTCTTTTAGTTTTGTAATGCACTACCACTCTGACTTAGGTTTCTTGAATTTGACAATTAGAGCAGTCTTAATGACATTCATCAGTTTAGGTGCAGTTCCTTGGAAAAATTTCATGTACCAACTCAGTGCATGATCTCTCAGGGTAGTACTAAATCGATCTCATTTAACAGCTTTGTCTGTGAGATTTTTAATACTCCACACAACTTCACATAGAAACCAATGTTGATCAGGATCTTCAGATCCATCTCCTCTGAAGGTGGGTAAACTCATCTCATCTTCCATAGATCTTCCTAGGTTTCATGATTGAATATGTGGTGGACTAGTAGTGACAGTGCTATGATTGCTCTACTGACTCTGATTACTCTGATTGCTTAATGTTGCTAAAGCAACAGGAGGAATAATAGTACTTAATTCGAATTTCAGTGCGGTTTCTGAAGTTTCTGACTCTTCTCGCCGAGGTTCTTCATCTTTCCCTTCCTCTGCCCTAGCGGATTCTAATTTCTATTTGTATGTTAGATCTACCTCTTCTCGACTGTAGAAACCCTTGTCCCGGTAGTTCTTCTCAAATAGGTTCGCAAGAGGAACTTCTCTGAACATTCTCCCACTACGTGTATGTCCAGCATCCGTGTCATTGTTGTTGTCTGATTTCTTGAACATTAGCCTTTTCCAATCCGACCAACTATTGTACCTTTAATATGTTCTTCTCATGTAATAGCATCTTGATCTTCAACTTTAACAAGTGTAAAAATTTTCCTCTAGGTCCCTTAAAGAAATACTTGTCGGCTTGGATATATGACTCTATTTTGTCAAAAAAAGACATGGTGACGTACCCTCCAATGGTGCTATCAAACCAGTGATCTACTGCTCTTGACACCGCATTATCAAATCTCTTGATATTCTTGATCATCGCCGATGTCCAAACCATAGAGGTTCTAGATATGATCTCAAACTGGGTATCTGCTAACCTAGCTCCTGATGGATTCCTCCAAAGAAAATCTTGTGTATATTAGTAAAGATATATCTTCCCAACCAATCCTCTGTACCATGATTAGTGTTCATCTTCTAGGCTTCAATGACATCCTTTTCTTGATCTTCTATCCACTTCTGAACCTTCGTCATCAATGGAAACCACCTTCACATTCCCTCAAGAAGATTCATGTCCTGGAAACATAACCATTTTTTGGCACAGGGGAAAACCCAAGGTTCATCTCCAAGAGTGCACCAACAAGCCCTAACTAATGGCCCTATTGGCAACACTTGCGACGCAGATGCAGTCTCACCCGAAGTATCTATGGGGGTTTGCAGGAAACAAATGTCTACAACCAAGGGAATACAAAGTGGATCCAATACAAAGACAACACAACATCTAGATGTCAGTTATCAACTTAGTCCTACCTTGCACATTTATCTGTCATATCTAACACAGTAATGGAATAACAATATATCAAGAACAAGAGAGCACCACATCAATCACACACATCCGAAGACATACGTGCTTCACCCTCTCCCTAGGGTTACGTCCAAAAAAATGTGATTTATAATATATTAAGATGAAAGCATACAATTATTATCTGCGTTATTAGCTAGCATATATTCTCTCTTTCTCTCTATCTTCCCTCCCTACACACCTAGTTGCAGGGTTGATCTTTGCACCCAGCTAAAGATCTTAATACACAGACTTCCCTCACTCAATGCTTCTCTCTCACTACAATAGTCACTCATAACAATAATGAACTTGGAATGAACATTAAAAACAACAAGAACAACCCATCACATGCCCTCTTGACCTTTATTTATACATTATAATAGCTCACCAACAGCCTTAGGCCAAAACCTAAGTGTCAAAACTCTAGGTCAACTTGACCCATGTTTTTAGGGCTTCACCAGCCTGTCTTCCTTCTCACGCGGTGCTCCAAAGAATCCAACGATGGCTTTTCCTGTTTGTTGAGTTCTCCACGATCTGTCTTCCTTCCTGATCTATCATCCTTGGTCTCCTCATCCAATGAATTTCTTTCTCTTACTTCGCTCTGTCTTTTCTTCTCTTCGACCCAGTATCAGTCACTGTGTCTTCCACGCAGTTCACATTCCGTATTTTCTACCTTACTCTTCACTTACTTCCATACCCAAGGGCCAACAAAGAAATATGTTCAAGACAAAATATTAGAAATAGAACTTGGAATAAAAATAGAGTAAATATAGGAAAAATTAAAGCATAGTAAAATCTATTGACCATATTAAATATATGACAATAATAATTCATGGGAATTTGTTCCAAGTAAGATCTCTCCTACCATGCTTCAATTATATCATAAACACTTGCACTTCTATCATAGAATTTATGGAAAGAGTTCGTTGGAAAGTAGCATGTTGAATGAGAATTGTGCATAGAGTTTATATAAAGTGTGCTCAGTGAGAGAGTCTTCATGCTAATAATTTTTTTTATCCCTGAAGACAAACCAAAATAATAAGACCATGACATTACCATCGGAAAATACCGAAGTGCCTCATTATCTTGGCAATCTTCCCTAGACTCACATTTCAAGTAACCAATTACTTGAGATAGACTAGTGAGATCATATGATATGTATGGGTTAGGACCAACCATAGTATGAGATATATCTTCAACACAATGGTGAGATCTACTAGTATCAACAATATTAATTAAAGGTATACTTGAACAAGAAGATTTTCTATTGATCAAAAATGAAGAAGAAAAATAAGAAGACATCGTTTGATACTCATTTTCTACAGAATTCTCTTCATCCCATGAAAAATGTTGATAAGGATTGGTTATAATTAGTTCATGGGAAGAGGTGTTATCCTCTCTATCTTCCAAATGCATATCACCACCATCAAGTACTTCAATGAGGGTCGACCCCATTGAGTCAGTTTGAATAGGACTATGAGTATCTCCCTGCAAAGTTAAATGATTAAAGAGATCACGATACAAGTGATAATAACTGGAAGAATTAAGAGAATTAAAAGATTCTATAGAACGAGAAGAGTTTTCATAAAGTGACTCCTTGAGTGGTAGTTCCTCCTCCTTAATCACATCAATAATTGCTTGTGAATCAGTGTAGTTCTCCTTATGTGTGGTTTAAAAAATAGTATGTCCTTCCTCAAGATGGTTTTCCTCTTCCAAGTTAAACATAGATTGTTGAGGTAAAAGAGGTATGTCTTGGATGTTCATTTCTCTTCGTTGGGTGAAATGATCAACGTGGTTGTCTTGCCCCTAAAAAATATGAGAATCTGAAATGTCTTCCAAAACATATTCATGGTTAGAAGAGGGGAGAAAATCACAAGAGTTGTTAGAACAAGAATTTTCAATAAATGATCCATCAACCATAGGAAAACAATCTTGTTCTATGTTAATCATACAAGGAGAATTTGTAACAATAGGACAATCCAAATAAGCATGAATTAATTCCACTTTATCTAATGGTGAGGTAGGTATCATGTTAAGTGTGTCCAAATTTTCTGTATAACAAAATGATTAGCTTTCAAGTTTTTCTCCATATCTCCCTTCTCCATTTCTTGTGATGGAAAAGATGAAATAAGATAATGAGAGCCTGAAATATCCATCTGTGTAGACCAAAGTGCCCCATTATCAGTAGGAGAACCCTCCTCTTGGCCAAATATAGAAAAATATGAACTTGGAATTACAACACAAGAGAACTTTTTTTCATCACAAGGAAGGTAAGGAAGAATGGAGTGGTGGGAGGATACAAAGGTTTCTTCTGAAAAATATTTTTCTATCTGATCTATATCCCCCATAGTAAATACATATCCAGACATATGAAGTCCATCCAAACCATTAGAATCTTCAATATTTTTATTTAAATCTAAATCATCATGTAAAGGAAAATTCAAACATGATTTAGATTATTCATCCACTGACTCATATGTTTCATTAGTAAGAGAAACTAAAAATGAAATTAGATCACTCTTAGAGGGCCTATCATCCAAAGTAAATCTACAACATAGATGGCTAAATATGATATCATAATATTCAATGGATTCATCTACGTTCTTTCTAATTTCTAAATTTTTTTCACACAAATTATCCTAACCATAGTTCTCAAAAGCAGGAAAAAATTCACGCATAAATTGTTCCCATGTGTAAATAGAGGCGGTCAACAAAGTATCGCACCAAATCTTGACCCGGCCTGCAAATGTGAGAGGGAACAACTTGCAAATGGTATTACTAATGGTAATATTATGAGAACATCCAAATTTCCAAAAATGTAAAGCATGTTCAGATATAAAGATTTCACTCTTTCCATCAAATCTAAGTTTGGACAAGAAACGTAAAATATTTCTAGGAGGTTTGGGAGGTATAGTACCAGAAAAACACCTCCATAAAGGGATATGGGACATAGCCATTAGTAAATTAAAACAAAAATTAACAAGAATGACTCCACAAGCCCAGCTTATCATTTGACCCTCCTTCTAGTGCCATTTATGTTGACGGGCCAGAATGACCCGTTTAATCAGATGAGGAAAAACACCCGATGGTAGGTATGAATCAGACCTACTCTCATTTGGTATAGCATTTCCCATGGGTTTATGGGCCTCACTACCGCTCAAAATTAAAATAATAAAAAGGGAAAAGACATCAGGCTTCCCCCCAAAGAGTTCTAACTAATTGTAAGTATAATATAACTAAAATCTAACTAATCTAATCTAACTAATTCTAATCTATCCTGGGAGAAAAGATAATAGAACGAGTACAAAGAAATATAACCATCAGAACTAGAAATAGTTCATGTATTCTAATGGTAAATTATATCAATAATACTGCATATGCACAAACAAATAGTTGAACAATACAACTATAACATCATTTCTGTACCCATGAAGAAACATGTGACAACATGAGAAAACAAAACAAAGTGCATAAATAATTCATACAACATAATTCTATCTACTCAAGAAGAAGATAAATGCTTAAAGAATAGTCTCTAATATATCTATCAAAGAAACAAATTTTTGAAATACCTCATGCTCTTTATTACATAGAAGTAAAAATACCATCCTTTGTTGCAAAGGGCAAAAGTCTCAGGCTCTATGCCATGAGTTCTCTTTTATAAGGAAAGAGAGAGACTCTTAAGTTCTCATTACTGTTCATTTCATTTTCCTTTTGTTTCTCTTCTCTCAATTAAAAAATGGACACATTTAAGCATTAAACAGAGAAACTAAACAGACTCATGAGTCATTATTTTTGTCCTCTGGCAGTTTACAAATGATATATATTTAAAAACACTCAGTTCCTCTGTCCATTTTTATTATCTCTTGTTTTTAAGAGGTTTCGGGGCGTTTCTAGATTCGACCTACAGAATGTGATTATTTTGTCTTATTCTCCTATATCTTATATTTCAGTTGAGATATTGCTGGCTAGATTTCGTTGATTCCATCTAAAGATATGACGATTTGAAGTCAATATACCCGATTTTTCATTCGAATTCAGGTTCCATCTATGTTTAGCATTTTCTGGACATTTCTTCTTTCAATCTGCTAGTGATTCCTATCCCATCCTATTCTTCACTCTTCTATATTTCCATTGAGCCCTCTTTTTCCTAATTTTTTTGCGCGTAGCTCCAGATATGGTTGCTTGAAGTTGGTATGGCTATTTTCCCCCCAAATCCATGGTTGTCGGTTTTCTATATTTTTTTATGTCTTCCATCCATTTTTTAGCCTATATACTTATACCATTGCATCCCTCTTTTCGATACGTTTCTAATGAGGTATCATGAGCTCAATTTCGACACCTTTAGATAAAGATATGTCCATTTAAAAATCGGTGCTCAATAGTTGTTGATCAAGACCCTGGGTTAATCTGGACCATTAATTCTTGAACCTACAAAAGAGAAATCTGACCAGATCAAGGGTTCTAGTCAATTTTCCATCGGACCTAAAAAATGGTATATTGTGAATTTAGAGCTTCGCATCAGAGTCTTCCTATCTCATGTTCAATTCTCATCCCGACATATTAACTCCTAGAGAAAGATCTAGTCATTCAACATATATGGATAAATATACATCATCCATTAGTGGAGTCATTTCGTAGTATTCTCTAATGTACTGGTGAGAACGAATCGAGGAAAAGAATCGAAGAATATTATTTCTTCTATTTTTTGTGCCGAAGGTGAAATCCAAAAAAAGGGGGTGATGATGTGCATTTGGAGTTGATTGTTCATCATCCAGAAGTCTTGTGGTGTTTCACAGTATCGACAAGAGGTGTCAAAGAATATTACCCCATAGCTTCATTTTGTACATGGAATATCTGGATCGTCCTTTCAATGACGATCGATGGTCACAATAAAAAATCATTCTAAGTCTAAAGGATACCATTCAAAGAGTTAACTTTGACCATCCAAAGTTGCAACCCGAATATTGTTGCACAAAAAATATCTGATCGTCCACTCAGGGAAACTATCAATGGCTTAAGAGAGTTTCACTATGACAATCTACTCTAGGTTTAAGCTTCTGAAACTTTTCAAAGTAATAATTATGTGGTTTTGGTGTTGGTTTCTTGGAAGGAAAAGAGGTGTAGCCTCAAAATAGAATGCGTAATTCTCCAAATAATTCAGTTGCGAACAATATTTCTATGCGAAAGAAGAAGACAAGGATTCGATTTGAGGCAGCAAAGGAACATTCGCTAACTGAGAAACATAAATAAATATCTATATTATAGGTATTGTATATGTAAGTCCATCAACTCTGAGAATGAATGAAGTTCGTCAATTAAGTATCGAGTGAAATGAAATATCAACCATTCATTGGGGGAGGGTCGTCAGAGTGAGTTGTGTTATTATGAGTAGATGTTCTCCGATGGAGAAGGACTTCGAAAATGAAGAGTGTGAATTCTAGGGAAGATGAACATATGATATCATTGTCAGAGTATGTGATTAGAAGGTTGGGAAGAAGATTCAGGACAAATCCAATGATGATCAGGGAAGGTGGTGTATGCCACATTAACAATATGCATTGGAACCAAGTCGAATATAATAGGTGAGAATAAACCACGTGGGAGTGAGCTGGAAAAGGTGGGTGAATACTTAGGAAACTTTGAAATGTGATAAATTCCAATCTAGAACTAAGATTTAAGTATGGTTATAGTCATTGGAAAACTCTCGATGGAAAGAATCCAACTATGATGTTTGGTTTGAGTAAATAATAGAGGAAAAGAAGGAGAAAACCCAATAGGCCTTGGGCCTAGGTTTCAGGAAGGAGAGAAATCTAAAAGAAGAATCTGGTAGAGATCAATACAAAGAGGCTTGGGGATGGGTCTGTAGGAAAGGTGGATCATATGGCCTTGGAAGATTAAGACCCCGGGGAAATAGAAAAATAGGAGGCTTGGTAAGGATCAAATTCAAGGTTCTAGAAAAGGATCAATATATTCCCCCACAAGCCTCTCAAGGTTGGAGTGGTCATGTGATCAAAGTGGCATTGGAAAGTTGGTCCTACAAAACAAAAGAATGAGATCAACCATGCTATCAAAAGAAGACTAGCCAATACAATAAACAATATATTCCATGCCTTTAAACCAACTTATAAGAGAAGGTTAGGTTTATTGAAAAATAATATGGTGACTGTAGATGAGTTCCCTAAGACTACATAAGCTAATTTGAAGAAGAAGAGTAAAATCCATATGTGAGAGAATAAGTATGAATTCATAAATCATAACATGCCAGTAAGAGGAAGCAAAATTTGAGTTAGTCAATCAACAAATAATTAGCCACAACCTCATCTAGGACATGCAATAGAACATCAGACCTTTCAGCCACATAGTATCATCAAACAGTTCAGAATCAACGAATAGTTGAAACAAATGTCAAAGAATCATCAGAGGTCAATAAGAGTCATGAAGACATTTGAAATCATCAGATCAAAAGGAAAAATAAGCACCCATAAAAAACAATCATCGAACAATATAAAACCTCCAACTCCTGTAAAGTAGGAAAATACATAACATTAGGCTCAAGCAGTAGAGGATTAGGAAATAGGATTGAAATTTTAGTAGGGGACCCCTTTCCTTTCACTTGTAAAAGAAAAAGAAAAAGGGGGGTTTTGTGGCCACAACACAGGGGTCCAAAGATGAGATAAGGAAGATGTGTTCATCAATGGATGAATCATCATGAAAAATATTCTCATCCTTCCTAGGGAAGTATGACATTAGTTCCACAAAAATTAGCTATTTCTTGGATTTCATGGAGGAAAAATCAAGATCAAACTCCTACAAAATCACAATCCATTTATTGTATTTCCCCCCTACAATACACCTGTTAAGGACGTATTGAAATGGATTGATATCAAGAACCACATTAGTCTTGCAGAGTAAGATATAGTGAAGTAATCTCTAAACCACATGTGCAACTGCTAAGGCTATATTCTCTATGTTAGAGTACTTAAGTTTGGGACCAATTATATTTTTTATAAGGTAATAGATAACATGCTCATGGAGCTTGTCATATTCCTAAATAAGAACCATACCGATTGTCCCTTCGTATGCGGAAATATAAATAAAGAAATATCTATTGTAGTCTAGGGGCTTTAGGAGAGGTTCTGATACCAAGGATTTCTTAAGAGCATCAAAGGACTCCTGGGCTCACTCATCCCACATGAACATAGTGTCTATTTTCAAGAGACACATGAAACCCTTAGTTATATTTCCATAGTTAGATATGAAATGATGCAGGAAGTTATCCTTCCTTTGTAAACCCTGAAGTTGTCTAATATTTTACAGGGAAGGAAATCGAAAAATTTCCTCAACCTTCATAGGTTCCATCATGATCCCATGCTCAGAAACTATGAATCCCAAAAGGTGGTCATATCTAACACAAAAGATGAATTTGTGAGGGTTCAACCAAATGTAATAATAGCAATATATTTAAAATATTAGTCGAAGGTGAGTCAGATAATCAACTATCTTGTGAGATTGAGCAACGAGATCATCTAGATATGATATGACTATATGCTTAAGTTCATGAAACACAAAGGTCATGGCACATTGAAAAGTTTCTCCATCGTTTTTAAGACTGATAGGAATGTTTTGGTATGCAAACATACCCCAAGGAAAAATTAACATTGTCTTACTTTGATCCTCGTGTTTAATTTGAATTTGATTATAACCTGAAAATCCATCCATAAAAGAAAATACTTCACTTCCCACACATTCATCAATAATATGATCAATAAAGGGAGTGGGGAAGTTATCTTTAGGACAATCTTTATTCAGGTCCCTAAAATCCATACATACACAAATAGTTCCTTGATTCTTATCTACGAGAAGGGTATTGGATACCCATTCAATCAAGGGAAACGGGTATATGAAGCTAGCGTTAAGCAACTTCTCCACCTATTCCTTAAAAGTGGGGGCCTTCCTAGGATTTACAACTCTAAGTTGTTGTCGAACAAGCTTAGCATTCGAATAAGTTTTAATTTGGCTGTTTTTAGATTTCTGTCGTGAGTATTTTCGAAGTTGTTTGCCGGATAATCCACATTTTGTGTCATTTTTGTCGACGTTTCGAATCCAAATCGGGATTCATCATCAGGACTAATCATTAATTGATAGCTTGTTGATCTCGGTCCATTAATAGTTATTGTGCAGGATGTTTTTGAGATTTTAACCTAGGTCAGTTGTCTCAAAACCTACATAAATTAATTAGTTTAATTTTGTTTATATTTTAAACTAATTAGTAATATAGTAATATAATAATAATATAATAAATCATAAATTATTACTAAGTTTATAAAGTTATTTAATTATATATATAGGTAAAAATAAGTTTTTAGTGTTTCTAATTTAAGTGAATAATATTTATATTTATAAACATAAATTAAACATTTAATTAATTGAATTAAATTTAAAGTTAATTAATTGAATTATATGTAAGAAGCTTTTAGTTATGGTTGTTTTTAGTGTTGGATTTTTAAAATTGTTTTATAATTTTATAAATAATATAATACTTAGTGCTTTTAATTGAATTGTAATAATAGTTTAAGGTAGGAAGGGAGTAGTTAGGTTGTTGTAGGGTTATATTTTTATATATTTATTTATTAGTAATATTTAATTATTATGTATAAAGTTTAGTGAACTAGTTACTAGAATATAGAAAGGTGGGGTTTAGGTTTAGTTTTTGGTTGATTAGAATAAAATGAATAGAATGTAACAAAGTAGGAAAATATATAGGAGTATTAATAAATAAGTGTCATAAGGTAAGGGTATAGGTAACTTAAGGATATAATTAGTAGGTAAGGAGGTTTAGTTAGACTCCTAAGTCTAGGAGGAGCTGATACCAAGGAAAAACCTAAAAATTGAGGAAGGAAAAGTTTTAGGGTTTTAATTTAAAAGTACTTTTAATTTATGTTTATAATTAATGTTTTTTAAGATAAATTGCCATATGATTAGGTTACAAGTGACTTAATTAATTGAAATATAAAGTAGTATCTATCTATAATTAAAATTTTATAAAGTAGTTAAAACAGGTTAGTTAGACCCCTAAGTCTAAGCAATGAAGCAAAGAAAAACCTAAAAACGCAAGGAAAGAAGAAGGGAGGTTTCATACCTGACTTGATCTATGAGGGTCTCTAAGTTGGTTGATTAATGGGTGCCAAAAACTTCTCACCTCCACTGCGCCCTAGTCCTCAAGAAAGCTAAACCACCGAAAAGTAACATCAGCAAAATGGAGCAAGAGGCCATCAAGAACCTTAGAAACAATGAAAATATTGTGATTTTAAAAGCCGATAAGGGTGGAGATATAGTAGTCATGAACATAATATATTACAACACAAAAATGATAGAGCATCTCACCACAACTAGTAGCTATAAAAAGTTAAACAACAACCCAATATCCAAGATTATCAAGGAAGTCAAGAAAGCCATAAAAGATTCTAACCTAGATGAAAGAATGAAGAAACGACTAACTCGAAGCTGCCAAATCACTCCTAGAATATATGGACTCCCTAAAATCCACAAGGAAGGAGTTCCTTTGAGACCAATTGTCGACACGATTGGTTCCCGAACCTATGAACTAGCTAGGTATGTAGCAAGGATCCTAAGACCTTTGGTTGGCAAGACAGACTCCTACATAAAAGATTCAAGAGACTTTGTGGAACTCATAAAAGAGGAGAAAATTGAATCTAAGGATATCCTCATTAGCTTTGATGTGGTTTCACTTTTTATGAAGATCCTGTTAAATGAGGCCATTCAAGTTATTAATGAGGTTGCAGACCCTTAAACAACCAAACTAGTAGAAGTTTGTCTAAAATCAACCTTCTTCAGTTTCCAAGGAGAATTTTTCGAACAAACAAGCGGGGTAGCCATGGGGTCCCCTTTATCCCCAATAATGGCCAACCTCTACATGGAGAAGTTCAAGAAAAATTCCCTTGAAACATATCCTCTTAAACCATCTAGATGGAAAAGGTATGTTGATGATACCAATGTCAAATGGCCTCATGGAAAAGAAGAACTAGACAGATTCTTTGAACACCTCAATGGTATTTCAGAAAACATAAAATGCACCATGGAACTAGAAGAAAACAACAACGTACCCTTCCTAGACATTCTTATGACTAGAAAACATAATGGTACACTAGGACACAATGTCTTCAGGAAGAAAACTCACACAGATAGTTACCTTCATGCGGATTCCCACCACCATCCCTCTCAGAAGATGGGGGTTCTCAACATCATGGCGATAAGGGCAACAAGAATTTCTGACAAAGAACATCTTAAGGAAGAAATAGACCACTTAACCAAGGTCTTTAAGAACATTGGTTATAGATATAGAGACAACAAAAAAACAATGGATAGGAAGGACAATAGGACCCATGTACAGAATGATCAAACCTCCAACATAAAGGCCTTCCTTCCTTACATTCGGGGTGTCACAAACAAGATTGTAAAAGTCTTAATAAAGAAAGAAATTACAACCTCCTTCAAACCCCTAGTTACCATCATATAAAGAATGAAGTCTGTAAAAGACCCTATGGACCAATGACAAGGAAAAGGCATCTACAAGGTCTCTTGTTCATGCGAGAAATGTTACATTGGGGAAACCAGATGATCATTTCAAGTAAGGATTAAAGAACATGGAGCAGACATTAGAAATGAACGCATTCACACCTCGGCCTTAGCAGAACACTCACTTAAGACCAAACATCATGTTTGCCTGGAGAATACAAAGATACTAGCAAAAGAGGATCATTACTACATGAGACGCTTAAGAGAAGCTCTTGAAATAATCAAACACGCCAACAATATGAACATAGATGGTGGCCTGGAGGTGAGCAATTTTTGGCACCCATTAATCAACCAACTTAGAGACCCTCATAGATCAAGTCAGGTATGACACCTCCCTTCTTCTTTCCTTGCGTTTTTAGGTTTTCCTTAGCTTCATTGCTTAGACTTAGGGGTCTAATGTCACACACCCCACTACGGCACGATAAATTTTTCACCTTTTCTCGAGGGATATAATCCCCAAAATCCTATGGGGCTTAGCACATGCTAGCTCTTCCCTTTTTCCACCTCCATGTGATCATCGGTTATGACCACCGGCCAAACAACTAGGCGCCCTTTTGCATTTCGTGACTCAGCGGTATAAGCAAGTCGAGTCTTTCGACTCTGCAAACCCCGAAATGCTGAAATGCCGAAGAGGCTTCGATCAACAATTAGCCCCCTGGGGTATGCCTTGGTCCATATGACCACTCCTCATAAGACCATAGTTTTATTCCCTTTGGTATTTATGAATACGAGAGCCCGACCTCTTGTCATCGGGACTCCCAAATTCCCAATTTCTGATTTCCCAAAATGGCCTTTGTCACATTAGCACTCCTGGCTATGTCGCTGTCCAAGTGACCATTCCTCATAAGACCTCCATCCTATTTCTTTCAGGATTTATGAATACGAGAGCCCGACCTCTTGTCATCGAGACTCCCGAATTCCCGATTTGCGAAATCCCGATGGACTCTTCCTTCTGGGATTCTCCCGAAGTCCTGGATTACTGCCACGTGTCCTCCATGGATGGATGGTCCATATTGTTTTGCGATTTCACAACTTGCGACCCCTAGTGACACAAATCCTCTGTCAATTTGAATCCCCAGTATCTAAAGTACCGATGGACTCTCAATCTCTGCCATGTGTCCTCCACGGATGGACGGTCCATATTGTTTCACGATTTTGCCAAGTGCGAGGTCAAAATGCTCACCTTACTCTTTTGTTTCTCGATGTCTGAATCCCTAAAATGGCTGATCTCGCGACATGTGGCCTCCCTAAATCGGAAGATCCAGATCTATTTTGGGATTTCCACCATGGAGTCTCCCAATCTCTTGTCATCAGGACTTCCGAAGCCCCGATACCAACTCTTCTTTCGGGACTTTCACCTTTGTTCACGAGGGCTTAACCCTCATGCATCTCCTGACAAATCCAACAGTTGTCGGGTTTTCTAACTAAGATATGATGGTTCATATTTGTCCCACACTGTGCACTCTCCCGCTGCTCCCTGAAAGTGGAAAAACCAATGGTCCAGATACTCCCATGGACCTTGGGGATCTACAGTCCTGATTTCTTCGCTACTCATGAAGGTAAAGGAAAAGGGTTAAGGCATTTAACGTCCTTGTTTATTCCTCCAATCTAACAGTCGTGAATGACCACAGATCTTCTGACAAGATCTCGTTCATCGATCGATACTTATCACCTCATGAATCTCCTGACAGATCCAACGACTGTTGGGTTTTCTAACTAAGATTTGATGGTTCAGATTTGTCCCACACTATGCACTCTCCCACTTCTCCCTGGACATGGAAAAACCAATGATCCAAATACTCCCACTGACCTTGGGGATCTATGGTCCTAATTTCTTCGCTACTCACGAAGATAAAGGAAAAGGGGTAAGGCATTTAACGCCCTCATTTCTTCCTCCAATCTAACAATCATGAATGACCACAGAACTTCCGATAAGATCTCGCCTGTCGATCATTACTTATCCCTACGATGCTATTTCGGGATTTTGAGAGGCCCATTCTTCCTCGTACAGGATTCCTAAGACTTGCGCCTTCAAATCCTTTTTCAGGTTCTTGGTAAGTTTTCCAAGAGAGGGTATCTTTGTGGGGAGATCTCTTCCGAGTATTCCTGGTGACGAATAAGGGCATAGATTTCCCAAAAGAAAACTTGAAGTCCAAATTAATTCAATATGCATATATATATGTACAAATCTATCTATCAACATAAGCCATACGGATCTATTCCGAGTATTCCTGGAAATGAATAAGGGAATAGATTTCCCGAAAGCAGTCTTGAAGTCTGAATTAGATTGGTATACATATATATAAATCTATCTATAAACATAATCCATACGTGGTCTTTCCATTATAAGCATGCAGCCACCATTTCTGGTCAAACACCACACAGATAGTCTTATGCTCAAACCATTCATAAATTGCACAGACTATGAACATACATATCAACATATAAACTTCAAGATACAGAATATAAATCAATTATCAGAAATAACACCAGGTGTGATTGCAACTGCTGAGAGGGGTGCTCGTTTCCACCCAACCATAGGCTCAGCGACTCCCAACGGATTTACCACTAGCCACCCCCAAGATGAGACCACGATGTTGCAAGACAGAGTCTCTGTTTTCCAGTGACCGAGAACAAAGGTTACTCTCCTTCTTCTCCACTATCACTCACTCTATATTTTTCCAGAGTTCTCCCCTTCCCCTCGTGTTTGCCCCCTGATCGTACACTCTTCCTTCCTTTTCTTCTTTCGGCGAGGTTGCATGTGGCACTATCTTCCTCGCAGTGGTCAGGTCTGAGGACTCTACATATGGGTGGTTCACCCCCATCCCTCATTACTCAGGAGGAGCCCTTTACCTACCAACCTGACGAGTCATTTAATTTGGGGCCAGCGAGCCTCTTTTGGTTCTCCGGGCCAGTTAAGTCCAAATATGGTATTGGTTTTGGTGGAAGTTAACGCCACCATTCCAAGTGCCTTCCACTGCCTTTCTTCAGCCATCGTGCTCTCTTTTTCAGCACATCCCCCTCTCAGCAGTCCTGCAATATATATATTATAATACCATTCACATTCATCGACCTTTTTCACAAAGTCCATTCACATCACACATTCACATTTCTGAGTTTGCCACAATACTTGGCCAGTATAGTTATTTTTACAGACTAGGGGAAACTGGGTGTTACAATTCCCTCCCCCTTAAAGGAACATCATCCTCGATGTTCTATCTATCAACTTTGACATGCATGTAGAGGTCTAAACAAAATCAGATATGCTCGTTTCATGGCATCCTCCATTTCCCATGTAGCCTCATCTGGGCCCAAATGTTTCCACTGCACCTTGACCTGTGCAATGGTTCAGTTCCAGAGTGGGTTTTCCTTTCTGTCCAGTATGCATTGAGGTTATGGTAGAAATTCTCCCTCCGATTCCACTTGGATCACAGACCAATCGATTATATGATTAGCATCATGTACATATTTCTTTAATAATGAAACATGGAAAACATTATGTGCTTTTACTGTGGGAGGAAGTGATAGCCTATAGGCTACAGGTCCCACTCTATCTAGGACCTCAAAGGATCCACAATACCGAGGTGACAACTTAGCACAAGCTCCCATTTTCAGAGAAATATTTCTGGGTCTAACCCTGAGATATACATGGTCTCCCGTTTTGAACTTTCTTGGAGTTCTCTTTTGGTCGACATAACTTTTCTGTCGGTTCTGAACGACCTTCAGGTTATGTTTTATCCGAGTCACCTGCTATTCCATTTCTTTCAACATGTCGGGTACAAAATAAATTATGTTTATGATATTACTCCAGCTGACTAGAGTGTTACATGGTCTACCATAGAGGATTTCGAAGGGACTCATCTTTAAGGATGCTTGGTAGCCGTTGTTGTAGGCGAATTCTACCAGTGGTAGGTAGTCTTCCCACTTCTTGGGTTGATGCATTACATGCATTCTTAGCATGTATTCAAGTACTTGGTTCACTCTTTCTGTTTGTCCGTTGGTTTGAGGGTGATAGGCGGTGCTAAATAGATATTTGGTCTCTAAGTTAGCCATTAGTGATTTCCAAAAGTTAGAAGTAAATTTTGTGTCTCTGTCAGACACAATCTCTTTCGACATACCATGCAGTTTGAATATCTACTTCATGAATACCTGGGCGATATCGATTTCTTTGCAAGTGGATTTGACGGGGATGAAATGAGAAGACTTTCTCAATTTATCCACCACTACCATGATGGCATCATTCTGTTTGGTCGAGGTCGATAATCCAGTGATAAAATCCATGGAGATGGTTTCCCATTTCCATTCTGGGATTGGTAGAGGTTGTAATAATCTTGTTGGGTGTTGATGTTCTTCTTTAACCTATTGGCACTCTATGCATTTGGTCAAGTACTCGGCTATGTCTTTCTTCTTTCCAGGCCAATAGAATTGTCTCCTAGTGGCCGTGATCATCTTCTGGTATCCTGGATGACTAGAATAGGGTCTTTTATGTAGTTCATCCAGTATGAACCTCTTCAAGTCGTCAAAATTCAGAATATAAAATCTACATCTGTAAGTGAGAAGGCCTCCTTCAGTCATATGGTAGCCTTCATATTTTACTCCGACAGTTTCTTACTGTAGGTACATGGTCATGGTCTGGACGAAGGGATCTGTTTCTTGTGCATTTTTTATTCTTTCCTTAGCATCTGTCTCGCAGGTGCTCACCACTGCCAGGTGAATTGTTTTCATACTTCTGCTAAGGGCATCAGCCACCCTATTTTCCTTTGCTTTAATGTGTTTGATTTTGAAATCAAACTCACTAAGGAGGGCCATCCACCTAGCTTGTCTAGCATTGAGCTTTGGTTGATCAAATAGGTATTGCAATCCACAGTGATCTATCATAAGTACAAATTTTCTTCCGAGGAGGTAATGCCTCCACATTTTCAAGGCATGCACTATGGCAGCCAGCTCTAGATGATGAGTCACATAGTTGACTTCATGCTCGTTCAATTTTCGGGATTCATAGCAGATCACACTTCCTTCCTGCATAAGGACTCCTCTAAGCCCTTCCTTACAGGCATCTGTGCACACGAGGAAGTCATCTTCTGGATCAATGATCTTCAGCATGGGTGCATGGGTCAGTAGATGTTTCAGGGTTTGAAATCTTTCTTCACATTTCTGTGTCCACAAGAATTTTGTCCCCTTCTTATGGAGGGCGGTGATTGGACAACCAATCTTAGAGAATCCTTTTATAAATCTCCTATAGTATCCTACTAATCCCATAAAGGATCTGATGTTTGAAACATCCTTTGTGGTAGGCCATTCCATGATAGACCTGATTTTGTTAGGGTCTACCGCTACTCCTTCTTCGGAGAGAACATGGCCTAAGTAATGTATTTGCTTATGGAAGAATTCACATTTGTTGAATTTGGCATAGAGATAATGTTCTCTTAGCACTTGCAACACAAGTCTAAGATGCTCTTCATGCTATTTTCTGTTCTTGGAGTAAATTAATATATCATCAATAAAAACAAGCACAAAATTGTCTAAGAATTTGTTGAGTACATTGTTCATCAAGCACATAAAAGTGGCAGGGGCATTGGTCAACCCAAATGGCACCACCAAAAACTCATAGTGATCATACCTCATTCGGAAGGCAGTTTTATGGATGTCTTCACCCTTGATTTGGACTTGATGGTATCCCGACCTCAAATCAATATTTGAGAAAATAGACGCATCCCCCAATTGATCGAACAAGTCATCGGTCCTAGGCAAGGGGTAGTTGTTCTTTATGGTTACCTTATTGAGTTGCCTATAATCTATACACAGTATAAGGGTACCGTCCTTCTTTTTCACGAACAGGACTGGTGCTCCCCATGTAGACACACTGGGCCGAATATAGCCCTTATCCATCATTTCTTTTAATTGCAACTTGAGTTCAACTAACTCGGGTGTACTCATCTGGTAAGGTGTCCTAGACACCGGCACCGCTCCTGGTGCAAGTTCTATCGAGAAGTCTATGTCCCTTCTCGGAGGTAGACTCGGTACCTCTTCCGGAAACACATCTCTATATTCTCTCAGGATAGGGTGATCGTCAGGGCTTAGTTTGTCACCTTCGATTGTTTTCAACACCTGTATTGCATATAGGGGACATCCCTTTCAACAATACTTTCTCATTTGCAGAGTTGATATTTGTCTCACCAAGACAAGTTTTTGGATCCCTTGAAGGGTTATCTTTTTCCCTTCTTTACTTACACATTCTAAGGTTTTATGGTAATAGTCCAATCTGGCTTTATGGGTGGCTAGCCAGTCCATACCAATCAACAGATCATACGATCCCAGGGGTAATATGTTAAGGGTTTCTTGGGTGGGGGATTTACCCAACATCAATTGGCAGGCTGGTATAGCCTCTTTTACCCTTCTTCTGGTGCCAGTGGATGACTGTACCAACCATGGCTTGGTATGTTTTTGTGGCTGTAGTTTACACTTATCAACAACTTTAGGGGCTATATAACTCAAATTTGAACCAAGGTCAATTAAAACAGACACTAGATGGTTGGAAATCATACCTTCTATTTCCACTACTGAAGCTTGGTGGTTAGCTTAGTTATTATCCAAGGCTGCATAAATTTGTGGCACACTCCTGGCCACATCATTGACGGTAGTAGTTTGCTGGATGTTGTAAATCCTCCAACTATTCTGTTGTCGGTGTGGACAGTCTCTCAATAGATGTTCTTCCCCGCAACCCCAACATTTCAAAGGTTCTCTCTTTGGGTTATCAGTCTTCACTGATATGGGTCCAAAAGTTTTATTTCCGCTCAAGGAGGGAAAATTCTGCTGGTGCATACTCTGGGCTAGGAAGCTCATTCTTGGGTTCTTTTTATAGTTCTTAAATCTTGGGGATTTAATCCCCTTTTTCTAAAATCTTGAACTATTCTTTTGTTTCGATCCTTCGTGAGGTTCTGCTCGATGTCCAAACTGTTCATGACAATAAGTTGCCTTTCGAATAGTGCCTTCTAGAGTCTTTGGCTCATCAAATTCAATTATGTTCCGATAGTCCTTAGGTAGTCCACTGATGAAGCGTTGCACCTTTGCCTTTTCCGCCTTGATATAGGGTACATACCTCAACAAATCGAGGAATTTGTTGACATATTCTTCTATAGTGAGTTGACCCAGTTTGAGTTAATAAAACTCTTTAGTCTTTTTGTCGAAATATTTTTTCGACAGATACTTCTTTTGGAAGTATTTCTCAAACCGTTCCCAAGACAGGCCCTTTTCGCGAACTCCTTTCACATTCTTAAGGTCTTCCCACGAAATGGAATCCTTTCCGTTCAAGTTGAAGGTGGCCACTCAGGATTTCATATTTTCTAAGAAGTCATGGACTCTGAAATACTTCTTTAGTCCAAGCAGCTAGGCCTCTGCTTCCTCTCCCTTCTTTATTTCACCATCGAAGGAGGGTGGTTTGGATTTTCTGAATTCTTCAAATTTACGACCCTTGGAAGAATTTTGCTTCTTTTCTTTTCTTCGGGAATGGGAATGGGTTTTGCTGCTAGAAGAGCCTTATGAATTGCCAGATTCCTTTTCAGAGGAATCATCTGACACTTGTCCTTTACCTCTGGGGTGGAACTTTTTCGAGGTGCTCCTCCCAGTGTGGCCACTGATATGACCATGTTTCTGAGTTTCAGGTTCATGCTGCATTTGTCTTTGTAGATCGGATAAAATATGTAGTAAAACTGCGTTAATTTCTGTTTCCTTTTCTTGTTCTTTCATCATCCTTTCATTGTCAGCCTTGCAACTTTGTAATTCGACCATGAGACTCCTCATAGTCTCGGCTAGATATGGAGGGGTACCTACTGCCATCCTTTCGTCAGACTCTTTGTCTCTATTGTGGGAGCCTTCCCCCACTTCATGGTGAGTCACCATACTATGCATTGATAATTTCCCGCGGTTAATCTTCTGCTTGTGTGCAAAAGGAAAAGCGTTGGTTGTTAGTCAATATTTATATTTATGTATAACCAGTACATAATTCATATTTTCACATGTACACACACACAATAGGGGTTTTTCATTCTTAACTTTGTATTTTGATTAGGAAGGTTAAGATAGGGGGTTACTCTTTTTAGGAGTTTTCTGAACGGAGCTTCTACACAACTCGTTCATGAGCCCAAGCAGGCCAAGTGTTGTAACCATGCTCTCATAGAAATTTGTCACACACCCCACTACGAAACGATAAATTTTTTGCCTTTTCTCGAGGGACAGAATCCCTGAAATCCTACGGGGCTTAGCGCAGGCTAGCTCTTCCCTTTTTCCACCTCCATGTGATCATTGGTTATGACCACCGACCAAACAACTAGGTACCTTTTTGCATTTCGCGACTCAGCGGTATAAGCGAGTCGAGTCTTTCAACTCTGTAAACCCCGAAATGCCAAAATTTCAAAGAGGCTTCGATCAACAATTAGCCTCCTGGGGTATGCCTTGGTCCATATGACCACTTCTCATAATACAACAGTCTTAATCCCTTCGGGATTTATGAATACAAGAGCCTGACCTCTTGTCATCGGGACTCCCGAATTCCCCATTTCTGATTTCCCAATATGGACTTTGTCACATTAGCCCTCCTGGCTATGCCTCGATCTAGGTGACCATTCCTCATAAGAACTTTGTCCTATTTATTTCAGGATTTATGAATACGAGAGCCCGACCTCTTGTCATCGGGACTCCCGAATTCCCAATTTGCAAAATCCTGATGGACTCTTCCTTCTGGGATTCTCCCGAAATCCTGGATTACTGCCACGTGTCCTCCATGGATGGATGGTCTAGATTGTTTCATTATTTCATGACTTGCGACCCCCAGTGACACAAATCCTCTGTCAATTCAAATCCTCGATATCTGAAATACCGATGGAATCTTGATCTCTGCCATGTGTCCTCCACGAATGGACGGTCTAGATTGTTTCGCAATTTCGCCAAGTGTGAGGTCAAAATGCTCACCTTCCTCTTTTGTTTCTTGATGTCCAAATCCTCGAAATGGGTGATCTCGCGACATGTGGCCTCCCTAAATTGGACGATCTAGATCTATTTCAGGATTTCCACCATGGAGTGTCCCGATCTCTCGTCATCAGGACTTCCGCAATCCTGAAGTCCGAAGCCCCGATACCAACTCCTCTTTCGGGACTTTCTCCTCTGTTCATGAGGGATTAACCCTCATTCATCTCCTGACATATCCAACGGTTGTCAGGTTTTCTAACTAAGATCTGACAGTTCATATCTGTCCCGCGCTGTGCACTCTCCCATCGCTCCTTGGACGTGGAAAAACCAACGGTCCAGATACTCCCATGGAACTTAGGGATCTATGGTTCCCATTTCTTCACTACTCACGAAGATAAAGGAAAAGGGTTAAGGAATTTAACGTGATTGTTTATTCCTCCAATCTAACGGTCATCAATGACCACAGATCTTCCGACAGGATCTCATCCGTCGATCGATACTTATCACCTCATGCATCTCCTAACAGATCCAATGGCTATTGGGTTTTCTAACTAAGATCTGACGGTTCAGATATGTTCCATGCTGTGCACTCTCCTGCTGCTCCTTCGATGTGGGAAAACCAATGGTCCATATACTCCCATGGACCTTGGGGATCTACTGTCCTGATTTCTTCGCTACTCACGAAAATAAAGGAAAAGGGGTAAGTCATTTAACGCCCTCGTTTCTTCCCCCAATCTAACGGTCATGCATGACCAAAAAAATTCCGAAAGGATATCGTCTGTCGATCATTACTTATCCCTACGCTCCTATTTTGGGATTTTGAGAGGCCCATTCTTCCTTGTACAGGATTCCTAAGACTTGTGCCTTCAAATCCTTTTTTCAGGTTCTTGGTAAGTTTTCCAAGAGAGGGTATCTCTGTGGGGTGATCTATTCCAGGTATTCCTGGGGATGAATAAGGGCATAGATTTCCCAAAAGTAGACTTGAAGTCCAAATTAATTCAATATGTGTATATATATGTAGAAATCTATCTATCAACATAAGCCATATGGATTTATTCTGGATATTCCTGGAAACGAATAAGGGCATAGATTTCCAGAAAGCAGTCTTGAAGTCTAAATTAGATCGGTATACATATATATATATATATATATATATATATATATATATATATATATATATATATATATATATATATATATATATATAAATCTATCTATAAACATAAGCCATACTTGGTCTTTCCATTATAATCATGCAACCACCTTTTCTGGTCAAACAACACACATACAGTCTTATGCTCAAACCATTCATAAATTGCACAAACTATGAACATACATATCAATATATAAACTTCAAGATACAGGATATAAAACACTTATCAGAAATAACACCAAGTGTGATTGCAACTACTGAGAGGGGTGCTCGTTTCCACCCAACCATAGGCTCAACGACTCCCAACAGATTTACCACTAGCTACCCCTGAGCTGAGACCACGATGCTGCAAGACTGAGTCTCTGTTTTCCAGTGACCGAGAATGAAGGTTACTCTCCTTCTCCACTATCACTCACTCTGTATTTTTCAAGAGTTATCCTCTTCCCCTCGCGTCTACCCCTGATCACACACTCTTCCTTCCTTTTCTTATTTCGGTGAGGTTGTGTGTGGAACGATCTTCCTCGCGGTGGTCATGTCCGAGGACTTTACGGATGGGCGGTTCACCCCCATCCCTCATTACTCATGAGGAGCTCTTGACCTACCAACCTGGCGAGTCATTTAATTCGGGGCCAGCGAGCCGCTTTTGGTTCTTTGGGTCAATGAAGTCCAAATATAGTATTGGTTTCGGTGGAAGTTAACGCCACCATTCTAGGTGCCTTCCACTGCCTTTCTTCAGCCATTGTGGTCTCTTTTTCAGCACATGCCCCTCTCAGCAGTCCTACAATATATATATATATATATTATAATATCATTCAAATTCATCGACCTTTTTCACAAGATCCATTCACATCACACATTCACATTTCTGAGTTTGCCACAATACTCGGCCAGTATAGTTATTTTTACAGACTGAGGAAAACAAGGTGTTACATCTAACTAACCTGTTTTACCTACTTTATAAAATTTTAATTATAGACACCTACTGCTTTATATTTCAATTAATTAAGTCACTTATAACCTAACACTATGACAATTTATCTTAAAAAACATTAATTATAAACATAAATTAAAAGTACTTTTAAATTAAAACCCTAAAACTTTTCCTTCCTCACTTTTTAGGTTTTTCCTTGGTATCAGCTCCTAGACTTAGGAGTCTAACTAAACATCCTTACCTACTAATTATATCCTTAAGTTACCTATACCCTTACCTTATGACACTTACTTATTAATACTCCTATATATTAATGGCCAAAGTGTCCTCAGACACACAATTTTATTAATAGGAAAAGAAATTACATAAGAAACATTGCAAGAGTTTACATCCCAACAACTCAATACTCTTGCAATGAGCTATATATAAGCTAAAAGTCCTAAAAAACTCAAGATATGGATCACTTATTAAATAAAAAGTGTCCATTTATAATAAATGATATCTTAACAAACTTAAAACAAAACTCCTAATTTAGAGACTAAGATACGACACCTCTCTAGAGTCATATCTTTTACAACAATAATGTATCTCTAAAAGTCTACATTTATTTATCAAATATTCTAGATTATTAATTTAATATTCTAAATTAATAATCAATTTATTCTAACTTTATAAACTATGATAATTGTATTTTGGATTATCTAACATTCCCCCCTATGATCCAAAAATACATTACAACAGATACCAAGTTCATCCCTGAACTTAGTAAATTTTATTCTTCCAAGAGGTTTCGTGAAAATGTTGGAGATCTGATTTTTTGAAGGACAATAAATTGGCTTGATGACATCCTTTGCAATAAGCGATCTGATATGATGATACTTGGTGTCCACATGCTTTGTCTTTGAATGAAAAATTGGATTCTTGGCAAGCTTAATGGCTGACTGGCTGCCGATGAATAATGATGTAGCTTCTTCTTGAGAAATGCCTAAGTCCTGTAAAATCCTGCGTAACCAAACAATTTCACATGTTGCTTCCCATGCTGAGATGTATTCTGCTTCTGCTGTAGAAGTAGCAACTGTAGCTTGTTTCTTACAATTCCAAGATACTGCTGCTGAACCCATGTTCATTAA
>ML777185.1:2432729-2499714 GCA_009831015.1 Picea engelmannii
AGATTCAAAGTGTTATTTCTGTTGCTATTTCGTGAATCATTTCTGTGTATTGTGAAGATTATGCTGGATATTTTACTGTTATTCTGTTATTTCTAGCATTTCGTTTCTGTTCTGCATATTTTATATATCTGGTATCTTGCAACGACCACCCTATGGCCTATCATAGTGATACACTATTGTTGGGATAAATATATGCACTATTAATTCCCACATTTAATTATCAACAAGGGCTCATAATCTTTGAGGTGCAGGCATAGGAAACGTAGGATCAAAGCCCAGTCTAGCCTAATCTAAAGCCGACAAAACAATCTTCAAACCCACATTGAAGGAAATTAACACTAAGGATTCATCACTGGGACGTAGGAATAAATTACTGCTATAAAGTCTTAGATCAAAGTCTTTCATGCACTCGGGGTGATGTTCATGTGATTAATCGTGAGTAGCTTACTTAATTTTTCTATCCTTCATTGATTATTTCCTATAGTGGATCCACACTTAAAAGAAATAAAATAAACAATCAAAGCAATTGAAGCTATGTGAAATTAAAGTGCAAGGAACTCAAAATCATCAATCTCAATCAATACCAAACTATCCTAATATAAAAATCATCAAATGTCCTCAATATTGAAATTCTAGTACTGAAATTAGAAACTAGTGCAAACTAGTACCAAGATCTAAAACAAGTCAACAATCCTTACTAAAAACTTATTCTCAAAATCCAATAATTTTAATCCTTATTATGTTGTCTTCAAAATCAACCAAAACATCAAACCATAAAACATATAAATGACTCTTCTCATTTAAATCCACTCAGTACTCAAGATCTTTAGAAAAGAAATGGAATCACCCAAAATACGTTTTCCATCACTCATCCATTTACAGTAAAATTCCACAAACTCCATTTCAAATATTGTTGGTTGTTGAATTGATGCTCAACAAAATATAATCACAACCTTGTTCTCAAACTCCTAACCGGTTCCAACTCAAGAATAATTTTATGTGTGTTAAGAATTGATGCTCTGTTTTATTAATTCGATTCACCTTGAAATCCTGAAACTGAAATCAGAGATCACATGTGTTTTATGATTTTGTCGTTGAAGAAATAAAATAAATTTCCCACCACACAATGCATCTATAGCAGATCTACCACACTAAGAAGAACCAAAGTATGAGCTAACCAATAAATAAAATTAACATATATCAATTAGCAAACTAAATAACATTAATCATCAACTACTCTATGAATAAATTAACAATGAAACAAAAATCTCTCACAGAGAGATGAACTAACATATACATAACAATGAATTAAACAAATTGATCTAGATTTTATGAGCAAAACGAAATGAATACAAATTATTAAAAGATTCTTAACACATAATAACATAGATAAAGTAAATATGGTTTTCTATTCAATAAGGAAATAAGATGAAACTGTAAAATGAAGCATAAAACAAGCTTGTTGGCCTTGTCGTCTTAATGCATGTCCCCAACGAGGTCAGGGTACACAGAATTGGGTCTCGATCTTGTTTCTCTTGAGGACAAAATCTCTCGCATGCCCAAATGACCTCTCATGGCAAGAGAAAAGAAAAATGAAGGGACATGAGATCCTTTCAAAATGTTGCTTGAGGAAGCTCTCATGCAACAAAGAAATGAGATGATGGATAGTTTTGCACAAATCCTTCGACGACTACCAGGAGACACATGTTCCTCGAGCAAAGGCATTTCCCTCTTCAAGGTACAAATCAACTTCGATATTCCTATATTTGAAGGTTAGATAGATGCAGATGTTGTAGACAAGTGGTTGAATCTACTAGAAGGGTATTTTTCTGTCCATAAGGTTTTGAATAGAGAAAAAATTACTTTTGCACTCCTCAAAGCCATTGCCCATGTTAAAGATTGCTGGGAAACATTTTGTGAACAAAAGGAAACAAAGGAAACCTCATTATTTACAATCGTAGCCACCTGTGAATCCTTCATGAATGTTATTAAGGAACAATACTACCCTGTCAAAAGTTATGATGACTTGTATACCAAATGGACCACATTGCGGAAAGAAAGAGACAAAGCAGTTCCATATTTCACAAATATCTTCCATACCCTGCACACCAAGCTGGGTATCAAAGATTCAGAGTGACATCTAGTGCTCAAGTATCTCGATGCCCTACATAGATATATCAAGACAGAAATGGAATTTCTGGACATGTCATCCTTGGGCACAACCTATCGATATGTCGTCAAAATCGAGTAGAATCTCAAACAAAAGATGCGACAATTTGGGCTTGGAAACCCCTCGCAAAAAAAACCAGGAAAGGGTGGCCCCAAACTACAGAACAATGGACAGAAAAAAGATGGATAGTATCAGGATAATTAGTCCAAGACGCAAGCAAATAAGGACACTAAAAAGACAAAGAAGGATATCGAGAAGTGGTGCAACTTCCATAAGAGCCCTTGGCATAACATTGCTTATTTCCGATCAAAGTAGTCATTGGTGGTTGAAGTGAAAGCCTATGAATCATATGTGGGTTCTGAATCTGAGTCAGAACCAGAAAGGGGAAGACAGATCATTAACATGGAACCCAATGCCACCGTTTCTACGACCAAGCTTCATCCTCGTGAAACAGATGAGCTAGAAGAAGGAGAACACCTTTTCCATTCACAGATGTGGGTACAAGGCACCCTTCTACGCTTCATCATTAATAGTGGTAGCCAGAAGAACCTCATATTTGTAGAGGTCATCAAGCAGCTGGCCTTGTTGACAACGCCACACCCGCAACACTACACCATTGGATGGCTCCACCAAGGAAGCGATCTCCACGTCAACCAACAGTGTCGATTGTCGTACAACATCAAGCCCTTCAAAGATGAGGTATTATGTGGTGTTGATCCTCTCAAAGTTTGTAATGTTCTTTTGGGCCAACCTTATTTATGGAAACGCCATGTTGTGTATGAGACTAGGCCTCATTGTGTTATTATTACTTTGAACATGAAATTGTACAGGATACCTGAGGTAGTCCCTCCTAGTGTTATTTCCTTGATCTCTACCAAGCAATGCAGGAAGGTCATATCTCATACCGGGAAAATTGTCTTCTTTGTTATTCGCTCTCAGAGTAGGAAAAATATCACAGCCACATCAAGGGCCTCCACAATTGATCTCTCCACACAACAGAATAAAGTGGATAAGGTCATGGAATAATAATCAGATATCGTCTCCTCTCCTACCAGGGTACCTTTGCACTGCCAAGTCAAGAATCCCATTGATCTGACCCTAGACACACTGTTACCCAATGTGATGTTCTGTCGCTACTCTCTGTTAGAAAATGAGGAGATCAAGAGGCAGATCTAAGAACTGCTCCACAAGGGAGACATACGTCCCAACTCATCGCCTTGTGGGAGACCAATCATACTAGTGCAGAAGAAAGACGGGACCTAGAAACTCTGCATTGATTACCAGGCCCTGAATAAAATCATAGTCTGTAACCGGTACCTAATTCCCCGAATCGATGATCTCCTTGATCATCTCATGGGGGAAAAATACTTCAGTAACATTGATCTGAAGTCTGGCTACCACCAGTTCCCAATAAAACATACAGATGTATGGAAGACCACCTTCAAGTCAAAAGAAGGTCTTTTTGAATGGTTGGTCATGCCCTTTGGTTTGAAAAATGCCCCAAAAACTTTTATGAGGATGATGGACGATATCCTGCAACCTTTCACCTATAATTTTGTAGTGGTGTATCTATATGACATCCTCATCTATAGCAAGACTTGGGCAGAACACTTGCATCATATTCAATAGGTTCTGCACATCCTGCGGTCGCACAAACTATATGCAAACTTGGAAAAATGAACCTTTGGCATGAACATGGTCCATTATTTAGGATACATCGTTGATCAACATGGTGTGCATGTGGATCCAGCCAAGATCCAGGTCATTTGTGACTGGCCAACCCCAACCACACTCACTGAGCTTTGGAGCTTCTTGGGCCTCACCAATTTCTATTGCAGGTTCATGTTGGGATTCTCTCATATCACATGGGCCCTCAGCCAAGTAACTAGGGGTGGTGGTAAGGAAACATTTGTGTGGAGTCTATCACAACAACAATCCTTTGATGGATTGAATCAACGTTTGTGCTCATCCCCAGTACATTCATTACCGAACTCGCAACATCCCTTTGAGATCGAGATAGACGCTTCAGACTATGTTGTGAATGTCATTCTCACTCAACACGACCACCCCATAGCATATCATAGTGAGACATTGTCAGATATTTTCCGTAAGTACCCTACTTACGACAAATAAATGTACTCCATTGTGCAAGCCTACCTCCAGTGGAGACATAAAATTATGGGAAAGGAGACAGTCATCCACACTAATCACAAGCCACTACAGTTCATGCAGACCCAAGGCAAATTGCAGAATGAGCGCCATCAGAAGTGGTCCACATACTTACAACAGTTCCACCTCAACATCAAGTATAAAACAGGAAGTACCAAGTGAGTTTTTTATTGCCTCAGTCGACCTCCAATCGTGGTACTCACCACGGTGCTAGAATCTTACAACCATGAGACCTCTATATGGACCCACCTCTATGTGACAGACCCTGACTTCTCCACCACCTACCAAATGTTGGGAGAAAACTCAGTGGTCGCTAATTTCCATATTTAGAGGATGTTCTGACATTTGGGCCATCTCTGCGTTCCATCAAGAGAGCACGTGAATCTCACTAGAGTCGGGTGGCAGGACACTTTTTCATCTAAAATATAGTGGCAATGCTGCAAAAACATTTCAACTGGCCAAAACTTTGATAGGATGTCGGCAAGTATATCAATTCCTACACCACCTATGTTATTTCCAAACCAACCACTAAGGAGCAAGGCCTATACACCCTTCTTCCTACTCCTGACAAGCTGTGGGAATCCATATCCATGGATTACATGTTAGGCCTCCTATCCACTAAGAGGGGCATTGGCTATGTTTTTGTGGTTGTTGATCGTTTTTCCAAGATGGATATGTTGGAATATTGCAATAAGAACATCATTGCAAAGGCCACTACCAATATATTATTTGAACGCATCTGGGTACACTTTGGGATCCCACAAACCATTGTCTCAGAAATTTTGTGGTGGTAAGGAGAAA
Organism: Picea engelmannii; assembly: GCA_009831015.1. NCBI lineage: Eukaryota > Viridiplantae > Streptophyta > Pinopsida > Pinales > Pinaceae > Picea > Picea engelmannii. The sequence goes on from ML777185.1 coordinate 2,437,870, forward strand.
TTTGTATGGGGTCGGTCCCAACAATAATCATTCGATGATTTGAAGTAGCGCTTGCGCTCAGCCCTAGTACATTCACTACTAGATCTACAACATCCATTTGATATCGAGATAGATTCTTCAGACTGTGATGTCGGTTTCCTTCTCACTCAGCACGACCACCCCGTGGCCTATCATAGTGAGACATTATTTTTGGGATAAATATATGCACTATTAATTCCTACATTTAATTATCAATCAGGGCTCGTAAGCTTCGAGGTGCATGCACAAGAAATGTAGGATCAAAGCCTAGTCTAGCCTGATCTAAAGCCCATGAAACTATCTTAAAACCCACACTGCAGGAAATTAACACTAAGGATTCATCACTGGGACATAAGAATAACTTAGTGCTATAAAGGCTTAGATCAATGTCTTTCATGTACTTGGGGTGATGTTCATGTGATTATTCGCGAGTAGCTTACTTAATTTTTTTGTCCTTCAATGATTATTTCCTATAGTGGATCCACACTCAAATGAAATAAAAGAAACAAGCAAAGTGATTGAAGCTATGTGAAATTAAATTGCAAGGAACTCAAAATCATCAATCTCAATCAATACCAAACTAGCCTAATATAAAAATCATCAAATGTACTCAATATTGAAATTCTAGTACTGAAATCAGAAACTAGTGCAAACTAGTACCAAGATCTAAAACAAGTCAACAATCCTTACTAAAAAATTATTCTCAAAATCCAATAATTTTAATCCTTATCATGTTGTCTTCAAAATCAACCAAAACATCAAACCATAAAACATATAAATGACTCTTCTCATTTAAATCCACTCAGTACTCAAGATCTTTAGAAAATAAATGGAATGACCCAAAAGAATTTTTCCATCACTCATCCATTTACAGTAAAATTCCACAAACTCCATTTCAAAGATTGTTGGTTGTTGAATTGATGCTCAGCAAAATATAATCACAACCTTGTTCTCAAACTCCTAACCGGTTCCAAATCAAGAATAATTTTATGTGTGTTAAGAATTGATGCTCTGTTTTATTAATTCGTTTCACCTTGAAATCCTTAAACTAAAATTAGATATCACGTTTGTTTTATGATTCTGTTGTGCAAGAAATAAAATAAATTTCCCACCACACAATGCATCTATAGAAGATCTGCCACACTAAGAAGAATCAAAGTCTGAGCAAACCAATAAATAAAATTAACATAAATCAATTAGCAAACTAAATAGAACATTAACCATCAACTAATCTATGAATAAATTAACAATACAACAAAAATCTCTCACAGAGAGATAAACTAACATATACATAACAATGAATTAAACAAATTGATCTAGATTTTATGAGCAGAACAAAATGAATACAGATTATTAAAAGATGCTTAACATAGAATAACATAGATACAGTAAAATTGGTTTTCTATTCAATAAGGAAATAAGCTGAAACTGTAAAATGTAGTGGAAAACAAGCTTGTTGGCCTTGTCTTCTAAATGCATGTCCCCAACGAGGTTAGGGTACAAATAATTGGGTCTCGAGCTTGTTTCTCTTGAGGACAAAATCGCTCGCATGCCCAAACAACCTCTCATGGAAGGAGAAAAGAAAGATGATGGGACATGAGATCCTTTCAAAATGTTGTTTGAGAAAGCCCTCATGTAATAGAGGAACGAGATGATAGATAGCTTCAAAAAAATCCTTTGGCGGCTAGCAGGCGATGCATCTTACTCGAGTAGAGGCGCTTCCCCCTTCAAGGTACAAATCAACTTAGATATTCCTATATTTGAAGGTTGGATAGACGCAGATGTTGTAGACAAGTGGTTGAATCTACTAGAAGGGTATTTTTATGTCCATAACTTTTCAAATAGAGAAAAAAATAATTTTGTGTTGTTCAAAGTCGTTCCCCATGTCAAATATGGGTGGGAAACTTTTTGTGAGTAAAAGGAAACAGAGGAAACTTCATTATTTACAATCGCAACCACCTACGAATCCTTCTGGGATGTTATTAAGGAACAATAATACCTTGTCGGAAGTTATGACAACTTGTATACCAAATGGACCACGCTACAGAAAGAAAGAGACAAAGCAGTGTCAGATTTCACAAATATCTTCCATACCCTACGCACCAAGATGGGTATCAAAGATTCAGAGTGAAATCTGGTGCTCAAGTATCGTGGTTCTCTACATAGATACATCTAGACCGAAATGGAATTTCTAGACATCTCATCCTTTGATGTGGCCTAACATTATGCTATCAAAACTGAGCAGAAGCTCAAACAAAAGACGCAAAAATTTGGGCCTGGGAACCCATCACAGAAAAAAACTAGGAAAGGGCGGCCCCAACCTACAGAAAAAAGAACAAAGAAAAGATGGACAGTATTAAGACAACCATTCCATGCCACAAGAAAATAATTACACCGAAAAGACAAGGAAGGATACTGGGAAGTGGTGCAACTTCCATAAGATCCTTTAGCATAACACTACTGATTACTGCTCAAAGAAGTCATTGGTTGCCGAAGTGAAAGCCTGTGAATCAGATGTAGGTTATGACTCTAAGTCACAACCAAAAATGGGAAGACAGATCATTGATGCAGAACCCAGTGCCACCATTGCTACCACCAAGCTCCATACTAGTGAACTAGATGAGCTAGAAGAAGGCGAGTGCCTTTTCCATTCATATATATGGGTAAAAGGCACCTCGCTACACTTCATCATTGATAGTGGTAACCAGAAGAATCTCATCTCAGCAGAGGTCGTTAAGCAATTGGCCCTGTGACAACGCTGCACCCACAACCCTACACCATTGAATGGCTCTGCTAAGGAAGCGATCTCTTCATTAGCCAACAGTGTCGATTTTCGTATGACATCAAGCCCTTCAAAGATGAGGTATTGTGTGATGTTTGTCCTCTCGAAGTTTGTAATATTATTTATGGAAAAATCATGTTGTATACGAGTCTAGGCCTCATAGTGTTATTATTACTTTGAACATGAAATTGTACAGGATACCCAAGGCCATCCCTCCTAGTGTTATTTCCTTGATCTCTTCCAAGCAATGAAGGAAGGTCATCTCTCATACAGAGAAATTTTTCTTCTTCGTGATTCTCTCTGAGAGTAAGAAAAATATGGCAGCCACATCAGGGGCCTCCATGATTGATCTCTCCACACAACAGAAGCAAGTGGATAAGGTCATGGAATAATACTCAGATATTGTTTCCTCTCCTACTGGGGTACCTCTGCACTGCCAAGTAAAGCATCTCATTGATCTAACCCCAGGCGCACCACTACCCAATGGGCTCATCTACTGCTTCTCTCTGTTAGAAAACAAGGAGATCAGGAGGCAGATCCAAGAACCTCTCCACAAGGGGAACATGTGTCCCAACTCATCACCTTGTGGAAGACCAATCATACTAGTACAGAAGAAATACGGGACCTGGCAACTTTGCATTGATTACCGGGCCCTGAATAAAATCACAGTCCAAAACTGGTACCTGATTCCCTGAATCAATGACCTCCTTGATCATCTCACAGGGTTCAAATACTTCAATAAGATTTATATGAAGTCTAGCTACCACCAGGTCCCAATAGAACATTCAAATGTATGGAATATCGCCTTCAAGTCAAAATAAGGTCTTTTTTAATGGTTGGTCATGCCTTTTGGTTTGACAAATTTCCCAACAACTTTTATGAGGATGATGGATGATATCCTGCGAATTTTCATCAGTACTTTTGTAGTGGTGTATCTAGATGATATCCTCATCTATATCAAGACTTGGGCAGAACACTTGCAGCCTATTCAATAGGTTCTGCACACCTTGCGACAACACAAACTATATGAAAACTTGGAAAAATGTTCTTTCATCATGGACAGTGTCCATTACTTAGGATACATCGTTGATTAGCATGGTGTGCATGTGGATCCAGCCAACGTCCAAGTCATTTGTGACTGGCTAGCCCCAACCACACTCACTGAGCTTCAGATCTTTTTGGGCCTCACCCAAAAACAAGCCCAAGAACATTTATGTAAGGGGTGGCGGTAAGGAAACATTTGTGTGGGGCCTATCCCAAAAACAATCCTTCGTTGAATTGAAGCAAAATTTGTGCTCATCCCAAATACTTTCATTACCGGACCTACAACATCCCTTTAAGATTGAGACAGATGCTCCAAACTATGTTGTGGATGTCATTCTCTCTCAACACGACCACCCCGTGGGATATCATAGTGAGAAACTGTCATATGTTGTCTGTAAGTACCCTAATTACGACAAGAAAATGTAATCCATTGTGAAAGCCTACCTCCAGTGGAGAAATTAAATTTCAGGGAAGGAGACAGTCATCCACACTAATCACAGGCCACTACAGTTTGTGAAGACCCGAGGAAAATTGTAGAATGACCACCATAAGAAGTGGTCCACATACTTACAATGGTACCACCTCAACATCAAGTATAAAATAGGAAATACCAACCGAGTTGTTTATTTCCTCAACCGACCACCAGTCGCGGAACTCACCATGATGCTAGAATATTATGACCATGAGACCTCTAGATGGCCCCACCTCTATGTGACAGACCCTGACTTCTCCACCACCTACCAAATTTTGGGAGAAAACTTTGTGGTCGCTAATTTCCATATTTAGGACATGATGTTGTTCCATCTGGGCCATCTCTGCATTCCATCAAGAGATAATGTGAAGCTAATTCGGGAAGCTCACTACACTCGGGTGGCAGAACACTTTGGCGTCGAAAATATAATGGCAGTGTTGCAAAAACATATCTACTAGCCAAAACGTCGACATGATGTCGACAAGTATATCAGGTCCTACATCACCTGCTCTATTTCCAAACTGACCACTAAGAAATAGGGTCTATACACCCCTCTTCCTACTACTAACAAGTTGTGGGAATCCATAGCCATGGACTACATGTCAGGCCTACCGTCCACCAAGAGGGGAAATCGATGTGTTTTTGTGGTTGTTGATCGCTTTTCCAAGATGGTGATTCTGGCCGCCTGCAAGAAGAACATCACTACAAAGGCCACTGCAAATAACTTCTTTGAATGCATCTGGGTACACTTTGGGATCCCACATATCATTGTCTCAGATTGATATCGTCGGCTCCTTAGCACATTCTGGCCGAGCCTCTGGTCATTGTTGGATACCAAGCTCACAAAATCCACTTCCTTTAACCCCTAGATAGATGGCTAAACTGAGGTCGTCAATCGGATGATCGTACATATCCCACACATGTAAAATTCCAAGCACCCCCACACATGGGATGAGAGTCTTCCCCATGTCAAACATAGCTACAACCAAGCCTTGCATAACTCAGCTGGCCACAACCCCTTTCAGGTGGGGTTGGGATTCCAACCATTGGGCCCCATGGATGTTGCACTATCCCTGGCGACCACCTCGGCCGACGCATCTCTTGCTCCACTAGAAGCTGAAAAATCCACCCAGTTCATTGAGAGGATCCATCAAATTTGCCAACAGGTTTAGGATATTTTACAGAAGTCCAGTGCCAAGTACAAGTAGCGCCATGATCAACACTAGGTTGCACATAAGCTTCAGGTGGGCGACAAATTTTGGTTGCACTTGCAGAAAGAATTCCTTACAGGTCCCCATCGGAAGATTCATCCACTCCGGTATGGGCCATACACCATCACCAAGGTTGTGGGTCCCAATGCTTTTACGCTTAACATTCCCCCTTTCCTTTGCCTACACACAATCTTCAATGTGGATCTCCTTCAGCCATACTTCCCACCATTATTGAACACCTCAGAGATACATAGAAGTTGACACCAATAGATATCAACCCTGAATGCATGCAATAGGCATCCAGTGATTAGATTGTGGACACACAAATAAAGGGAACTCGACAGTAAATGATCCATCTTTATTGAGTTGTCAAAGTAGGGAAACTCCTGCACCAAGTGAAGTGGCTCACCTGGGGCCAAATTCAGCAAAACTTTTCTCATCTGATGGGGGAAATCAATGCTTCCTAAGGGAGGAGGATCGATCCAGATGGATTTTAGTGGCCTCCCACCTATTCCAACTAGTTCATTTTGTTAGTTTAGTAGTTTTTTTCCTATTTTTCTGGCCCCTGACTTGCGGGGTCATTTTGAGGCCCTAAAAAACGTTTTTAGGGCTCACCACATTCCTCTGATAGACCTTTCCAATGGGATATCATGTGCCTAAAACAAATATCGTAAGCAAAAGTTACGACCCCGAGAAGTTGATGTACTAACTTACCCAAACGGGGCCCACATGACTTTTGGCACTTCATCTCCTAGGGTTAGGTTTTTGGATGTCTAGGGTTTTTTACATTCTTGTTTATTATAAAAAGGCCTTCAAAGCCTCACTATAATCATATTCTTGTGAATGAGTGCAACTGTCACATCTCTTCTCAGAGATAAGACGCCACCATTCCAGTAAGCTTGTTTTCCGCTACATTTTACAGTTTCGGCTTATTTTCTTATTGAATAGAAAACCAATTTTACTGTATCTTTGTTATTCTGTGTTAAGCATATTTTAATAATCTGTATTCATTTCATTCTGCTCATAAAATCCAGATCACAAATATAACAAACAAATACAAATGAGCAACACATTACCAATCTTGAGGGGCCCTCTCAATCTAGTAATTGCTGCTAGAGATACTTTAGAAGAAAACCCAATGATCCATCACAAATCTGAAATCATTCATCTTCTATCTATTGAAATTCAAGCTCAAATTACAACAATGGCATCATAACTCTTTTCCTTTATTACATGAACCTTCATTACAAAAGAATGATCATAATGAAAATTGGCCTTTCTCATAGCCCTATGAGTCTTATTCATACATGAAAAATCATTGCGAAGTGGATGGGACTGAATTCCAATGCTTAGATTTCAAATTTTACATTTTTAGGTAGAAATCCCAAAATTTTGTGTTTTATTGTAATTTGGGTAGATTCGAGTTAGGGATCCACCCATATCTTCCAAACTAATTCGAATTTTGAAAAAGTGTCCTCATATTAATCAATTTTCCACATTATAAACAAAATCCATTTCGTAGAATTTCTAGATCTGATGTCATCTGCATGGAAATCGAGGCACAAGTTGGCAGTTTGAAATTTTTTCTAATTTTTGCATAATCATTCCCCCTGAGTTGGAGGTCCACACATATGATATGGGCAAATTTTGACAAATTTTTCCGCATGTAAACATCGTTCTGGACAAAACCCATGTCCTCGATTTTCTTTTAGAAGCATTTCAAATTTTTGAATTATTTCTAGTACCAGACTGTTGTTGATGCTAGTACCAGACGAGCATAGCATTGGTACCAGACAAGCATAGAATTGGTACTAGATGAACTGAGTACCAGATGACATGGAGTGTGGGTACCATATTACTGTGTAGATATTGGTTGACTGTAGAACCTTTTGGTACCATATGACTTGGAGTGTGAGGTACTAGATGACCTAGAGTGTGGGTACTAGATGATTGTGCAGGTACCGATTGACTGTAGAACCTTCTGGTACCAGATGAATTGGAGTGCTGAAACATATTCTTTGGTCGAAAAACATATGATTAAACCATCATCAACAAAAATATTTTATAATAATTCTTTTAATCACTAAAAATATGGAAAATTATGTATTAACCACATAGGATGAATAACAAGATATAATGGAGGCTTATGGTGTAATTAGTGATATATTATTGATGAAATGTGAGGAGAATGTGTAATCATGAGTGTATTTGTATGGTGGAAAATATGACAAAACTGGAGCCCAAAAAACCCCAAAACCCAAGGATTTGCATGTCCTCATGCAAACAAGGTGAATAACTTATGATACTCTGCTTATAGATTTATGTGACATTGTTTCTTTTGTGTAGGTGTTTGTTCTTGTGGAATGACACTTTGGAAACTATAATGGATTGAATTTCAAATAGAAAAACAAAATTATCATAAAAATGTAGGACAAGAAGTGGATGGGGTATCAAAGTGATGGTGAATGGTGTGCATTTGGAGAATGGTTTATAAAATGATGATGATGGTGGTCGTATGAGTTTGGACGCCTTTATACTCTCTATCTTACATCAATTTTAAGACCAATATTTACTTTGTGGTTCTTTGTTTGGATAATCAACAATGATTTCATCCTTTTTGAGATGGCTTAAGAATGATTTATGATGTACAAAGAGAAGACACTATAGATGTTGCTTTGTATTTGTATACCACATATTTACTTTTCATTACTTGGTCTTATCATCAAAGTATATTGTTCATTATGACAAGTTGATTGAAGATGGAAGGTTTACTGAGTAGTTGTGATAATGCATGGTGGAGTGTGGAGTGGGTAATAGTGGTTATGCATCATGTTTTCCAAGTTCTTAGTAAATTAAAAATATTTGTACTAGTTTTACTTCAAGTTACCCTTGCATTGAATTCTAATGCATGTTGAAGTGTAAACTATGCAGAACAGAACGAAATGTCTGCAAAATCATGATGTAGACTGCTGAAATTTGAAGATGAAGTGAAGCAAGGTTGAGAACTGATGGATATCTAGGAGAGAGTTGATGAATGTTGATCTACTGAGATTCCTTATGTCTATCTCTCCCACCCCCAAACCCGCTAGTTTGCATGTTCTCATGCAAAATCTCATTAGCACACAAAATTTTTGCAAGCTGAAAGTGGACTATGTGGAACCGATGCATGTTGACTAAAAGAGAGAAATGAAGTATTCTAGAGCTGAGAGCTACTAAATATATCCTGCAAAAAGTACCCTCGAAAAAGATTTAAATTTATGTATTGGTTGTACATGAACCTACTGGTTTCTATACCAGTAGTATCGAAACAGAAAAATCTAAAAGAACTAAACCAATATTGTTATTGTTGAAACATTTATTTTTTCTAATATTTAGACTTAAATAGGTTTAATTCTCATTAAATAAACACAAACGCGCACTAGGATATCACCATTGATGAGGTATTTCATTTGATATAATGATCCTAAGTTCTTGAAAGTTATGGAGCCGCCCACTAGTTAAAGGGTCAAATCGCTAAAAAAAGTCTTCAAAATATAGGTTTCGGGGTTTTACGGACCTAACAGTCCTGAATATAAAGAGTCTCAATGTCGCGACACGTGAAATTACAAAACTATGATAAGTTTTAAGACATGTTAATTAAGACATTAAAAGTAATTAGTACGAACTAATCACATCGCGACTTCGTGATTCGGGGATCTTGCCTCGAGCGACCACCAAAATTCCAATATACAAAATTGAGAAACTAGCTTAAAATTAAATTGGGTTAATTAAACGATTAATAATGATTAATGATAATTAAATCATATCACAGTTTCACGTTTTGGGAATCCTGTCTTGAGTGACAACTTGAAATCCCGATACCCAAGGTTGTGAAACCCTTAACTAATCACGATTAATTAAAAGGTTAAACTCTATTAATATTAATTGATCAAATCACAATCTCACGATTTGGGGATCATAACTTGAAATGAAATAAGATTGCCCAGGACTCCAAACCCCAAAATGGATTAAGGTTGAACATGATTAATTAACAAGATAAAGCTTGATTTATTAACACCTTAAACAATCTTATCTCCTATAAAGTTTACGTTGGTTTGAAATGCAGGTAAATTGAAATGATCTCCTTGTTTTTCCCAAATCACGAAATATCGACCATTAATGACATTAATAGTTGATTTATAAAAATGATTTCAAATAAGATCCTAATTTATCGCCCAAATATTTTGAATAAAGGAATTAAATGCATTGTCAGAAAAGGTCTACGCAGATTGGTACGCTTAAGGCAAAGAAGTTTTTTTTCAGTTTCTGAATTACATTCTCATTTTCATAGAGCTTGCTTAACGAGATACTCAGTCCTGTGTGTTTTCTGTGATAAATAGCAAGTTTTCTTTTTAGAACTGCTACCATGCTGCCATGAAAAGCAGCCAAAGCGACTAGTCAGGGTTTAGGCCAGAGTTCAGAGGTTATCTCTAATACCTCACCTAGAAGTATAAACACAATTAAAACCTACACGAACGTATTCAACATCCTGCAGTACTAGCTGGTAAAATGCCCTGATGATTCGAGTGACAACGAAAAGGAAGACTTATCTATCAAATACAAAACTATTTCTTAGGAAGAGATAAATAAGATAGCAACAAGGTCGATTCTTTTACCCTACAATGACATGATTAAATGGGCATTAGATCATGTGTATATCCCAACTAGAACTATTTTCAATTCTCAGAAGGTGGTTGTTGGGTCATTTCAGCCGGAACACATACAAGTGATGTATAAGTTGTCTCCAACATCAAACTTCACTTCCAATACCAGTTTTCTAGAGAATTTCAGCAACAAGGAGTGTGAACAATATGGGAAAAATCTTTCATATTTGATCAAGTATTGGTTCTCACGCCTCGAAAAGTTCAGAGTTGATTCTCATGACATATACTCAATCTCATCATTGCCACCACTTTTCATGTATATATCCATGATGATGTGCAGACTTTATGGAAAAGAGAACACAACCCATTTCTTTCTACCATGGGTACCCATTATACACACAGTGTCAGAAGGTTATTCTTTCAACTGGGCCAAAATATTGTCAAATAGTCTGGCCAGTGAAATTATAGAATACTAGGCAAAGAAATCCAAGGGGAAATCAACTTCATTTTTTATGTCATCTTATATTATGGACGACATATATTTCATGACTCCTTTCTCGCTAATGGGATGGACATGGACTCCAGATAGCGCAAAACCAATTCATATTTATCATTCAAATATATGGGAAGACAAGACAAAAGATTTATTTTATGAAATATGTAATTGGGTAGCGGTGTCGATGCACATTGCTATTTTTGGTCACCCACCTCCTAGAATTTCAGATACAGTTGTGGCTAACCTGGATAAAGTGGTTGACTGGTATATCGAGGATCACTTCTCTTACATCAGAGTGTTCGATTGCTCAGTTACCCCATATGCTTTACCACAATTTTTACCAAATCGACTGGTGTACCGCAAGGTTGCACGACAAATTGTACTCGGCGGGATTAGAAAAGAACTCAAAGTCATGCAGAAAAAGGTATGGCCATCTTTTCCCTTACAGATTGGTGTATTTTCTTTATTGGATTTCAGCCACCCCATAGTAGAAGCTACGACATTAGAAGAAATAAAGCTGGTTAACACTGAATTTAAGAAGCATGACCTGCAGAAGGTTGGGGGTAACCATATGGCTAGTTGCAATCTTAAAAAGTATGAACATGAAGAATCTCCTCTGGACGAAGTGTTGTGAGGGGTGAGATCTTACCAAGAAGTTCTAATTCGAGTTCAAGCCCTATCACCTGATAAAATGGTTGATTTTTACAACTTCAAAAAACACCGAATAATTCATCTTTCAAAAGTATTATAAGGGAAAAACCTGATGGCTTCTGCTACACAACAAACAAAGACCCAAAATCCAGAAGTCGGAAGCTCTAGAAAACAAGAAGCTCCAGAAAACTTAGAGAAGTCTGAGATATCGACTCAGAAAAAGGATATCCCGGTGACAGAGGTATCTGATGACTAGGCCAAAGATCAACCAGATACATTAAGAAAGCAAGGAGGAGATAGGCCACTATCTTCAACAGATAAATCAACTATAGATAAAATCGGAAAAAAATTATCCACAGAAATCGACAACCCCATTCAGAGTGTCATGTCGTTACATTACACTAGAGGAAACCCCAATATAGAGGTAATACACATAGGAGATATCACACCCATCTCTATTGAAGAGATACCTCCCTTCAATTTCGTTTTCAGTAAGAAAATGAAAGTTGTGGTGAAGAAATAAATGCACCAGAAAGAGGGTGCAATGGTAAAAAAACACAAAGTATTATTGGATGGAAAAAGTTTGGAAGATGAAGATTTTTCTACAAAGGCAGCCGACAATTTGGGAGATTTTTCAATACCTAACCTATTCTCATTCGATAACCTAAATTAAAGACTGAAGTAGAGAAATCAGATGATAAGTCAGTTGCAAAATCAAATAAGGAATGCACAAAAGAATGTCAGAGAAGAAGTCAATCAAGGACTAGAATAGGCTATAGATAGTAATAAACAAGAAATCCAAATGCTCAAGTCCATTCTTGACAATATTCATAAGAAGAGGCAAGTGAGCGAAAGACAGACTATCCAACAAGATGAGTTGATAAAAAAATTGCAAGACAAGGTCAGTTCCACTGAGAAAATGGTTATGTATATAGTATTGTTTCAAGCTCAAGCATTTGAGGTGCTAAAGAAACTGGAAATACCTCAACAAAGCCTGCTCTATAAAGTAAAAAATGTCCAAAATCATTCTGAGGTGATGGATGAAGCATTAAGTAATATTGTTTTAAGAGAGAGGGAGGCTATTGTTTCCTGAACTACCTTCCAAGAAGCAGTTATATCATCGACAAAAGAAGGAAGAGCTATGGCATCTGGGTTGTCTATTTCAGAGAAAACTAGAGGTGATATTATACTAAATACTTGGGATTCAAACATAGCTAAAGATAGGAAAATGGCTAAAGAATTGAAAGAATCATGTGAAGAAGTTTTTTGTTCACTTGACAAAGAATTATTAGTCTTCGATAAATAAGATAGTTCCGGAACACTGGGTTAGATTAATATAGCCAAACATCAGCTTGACATTAAAACAAATATGGAAGAAGCACAAGATGAAATATCACAGATAAAATAGGTTGATATCACTCAAATAGATAGATGGCTAGTAAAGCCTAATCTACAATTGCATTCTATTATTCTAGAGGATGAATGGATAGAAGTGAGATTGCCTCAGCTGGAAAAGAAATTATATATTTTTGTGGCTAATAACTTAACAGTGTCTTCTAGTTTGGTAGCTTAATTTGTGGGCAAGTGCATCAAATGTATTGAGCAGGGAAAATGTAGTACCTCTGGAAACAAATGAATACAGTCTGTGTACATTATATATTTTGGAGCTAGAAGACAAGAAAGGAAAATGTTAATGCCAGCATAATGAGAAGATCAAGAAGATTGCAAATGAAGCGTTTCAATTTCCATATTTTGTAATTTTAATTATTCTAAAGATAGAAGAATTACAACCGCTTGAGGTTGGGAACTTTTGTATAAATGCATATTCAAAAGAATGAACAATGGATGCTTATTGTCATTTGTAATTGAGAAAAATATCCTCATTGAGGATTAATGCAAGTGTAGACCAGAGATTCCACATTTCATCTAATTTGAGTTATGTGTTCTTCTATCTTTCCAGATTCCAACATCCTTTATATACTTCTTTGATGAATGCCAAATCGCAATTTAGTACAACATATACTGTGGTTATATTTCATTCAGTTCTCTGATAACAAACATATTTTCCTTTGTATTGGCTATTAGCAAATACAAGACCTGTGAGTAATTAGATTACTATATTTTATGCTTCATTAAAGGTTACATTATCCATTTTCTTCTTCTGTAATTGATGCCTTGCTTTGTCTAACAACTTTATGTTTTTCTCTCATTACATCCTATATTTTCAAATTTAACTCAGACATGAAAAACGACCTCTGATTTGTTATAGTATTAATTCATTTTAAGGAATTGTTATCACATAACTGAGATAGAAAAATAAACTTTTAAACTTTCCTTATTTCCTGATGCTTCACATTGTGATTTAAGCCTTAAGTACAAACTAAGGGACAACATATTTTTGGTGCCATTGTCGGAGATGGAGAAATGAAGTGAATTTTCCCTGGGAGAACGACATTGGTAAGTTTCTCTCTTTGATAGTGAACAAAGATTGAATACATTATAAAGTTTTTTTTTATTTTTCACTTGGCGAATCTACAATTAATAAACTGGCATTCGGTCAAAGGACTACCAGACAAAACCTTGATGATAGGTAGACCATGCCTGTTTCTGACCCTGAAAAAAATTTAAAACCAAGGGGATACCTTAAGCAAACCATTGCGTCCACCAGTAAAGTTTACCAACCTAAACCCACACAGTCTAATCCTAAGGTTCCACTTGAACCATTAACTCCGCAAGAAGTTTCCACCCAAATCATTTTTGGAGAAATGTCGGCTGATAGAATTGAAGTCGAAATCATAAGCCCCAAATTAGTTTTATCCGAGATAAAGGCCGAAACCGATTCAACTACGCCTTTCGCTAATAAAGGTAAAGGGCTCATATCAATACCTTCTTCGATTGATATTCCATCAGTTCTTGAAGTAAATATTACAACTTCCCAAAGTATTGAAGAATATATCCTACACTCTGATTCAACTCCCACTCATTCTACCATTTATATATCCTGCAAATCTGAAGAACCTAGTCCTCGTCTCTCATTTCCCTACTTTCCAGTTTTTCTGTCTCCTGACGATCAATTCCCAGAACCTCTTTCATTTCATCCCGAAGTAACCAAAAGGTCACTACACATATTTGAAAACCCCCTCTACAATCTCCAAGTCTCATCCCCTAGATTACCAATGGTTGATGCAGGTGGAGGTGCTGGCGGTGGAGGTGGTGTTGGAGGTGGTATCGGAGGTGGAGGAGGACCTGGTGTAGAAGGAGGAGTAGTTTTTTAAGGGCCACCCCCACCTCCTAGGATATTCACTAAATTAGTTTTTAGATATGCTCCTTTGGTCCTCCCAGTTCCCCTCCACGACTTACCCAAAAACTATATGAAAAATATGCCAAAGTTCACTGGAAAGGGAGACCTAACCGCGGTTGAACATATAAATTTCTTTGATCAATTCACTGATATCCTTAGCCTCAAGCATGAAGACATCTACTCAAGGCTCCTAGTTCAAACCTTCGAAGGACAGGTGAGAACCTAGTTTCAAGGACTGTCGGTAAGTTCAATAGGATCATATGACAAGTTAGAAAGTTCCTTTCTCAGACAATGGGGAGAAAGAAAAGATCACCTTTATTATTTAACCGGGTTTGGAGCTTTAAAAAATAAAAATTCAGAAACAGTTCTTGAATTCACACAAAGATTTAATAAATTATATAACGAGATCCCAGCCGAGGTTAAACCTTCCCAAACTGCCGCAAAAGTAACTTTTGTCGGGGCTTTTGATCCTGATTTTTCTCTATTATTGAGAGAAAGGAGAGTTGCTGACCTTACTAGAATGCAAGACAATGTTGTAGATATTGAGTCAAATATGATGGAATATGGAAAATTAAAAACTAAACTCGAAATGGGAAATAAAGAGACTAGACAATTTAGAGAACAAGCAGGACCCTCTGGATTTGGGAGGTCCTCGAAAGATAAGATGGATGATATGGAAAAAATAATTAAAGAATTATCAAACAAAATTTTGAAGATGGAACTGGATCAATCTAAAGCAGATCAATTCACTAGAAACGATTTCAGGAGGAACCCTAACTCCCAAATAAAACAAATACTAATTAAAAATGAAGATCAAAAGATTCAGACTCCCATTAAAAAAAAAAAATTATTGGAGGAGATGACATACAAGAGTTTGAGGAGTTAGAGGAAGATATGAATAATCTTGGTGATGAATGCCAACAACCTCATCTGACGAGACAATATTATGAAAGCTATTTAAATGCAGAATACCAATCTAATAATGATGATAGCGTAAACATCATAAAAGATTTTTCTTATCAAGAAATTGTTGATAATATAATGGTTGAGCTCCAACAGAAGTATAATTTGAGGCCTAGAAATAGAAATATGACAACTGCCCAACTGAAGAAAATCTTGTCAAGAGGGGAAGCAGACGAGGCAGCTTCCAAAGCTGTTGAAAGAAAGACCCTTAAAACAAAGCCTGCTGACACACATTCTACCAAGACAAAAGCAACAGAAACACCAGCTGCTAATACAAGAACAATGGAAAATTCCTATGACTAAAAAGCAGTCTGTTAAAAGAAAAACGGCTAAAACACACACTACGGAAGAAAAAACAGCTGAAACCAAAAAAATGCATACCAATAAATCAAAAAGAAGGGAGATAGAGATCCAAACCAGAGAAATCAATAAAACCATGAGAAATTTCAATCTAGAAAATGAGATTAATAAGATCAAGATTCCTGTACCTCTAGTCGAACTGGCAAAGAAACCCACATACAAAAAACAAATTGCCAAAATGATAAATCTTTCAGATATTGAAATTTAGGTCAACGTTATAAATTTAGAAGATGATAAACTGAATATAATGTTTGGTCCATGTTTTGAAAGTACCAGAGATTTTGTTGCTCCTTTCTACATTATGTTGACTGTGGATGATCATCTGCTCCATAATTGCATATTGGTTTCTGGAGCCTCCCACAATGTGATTTCTAAATCTATCATGGATAAACTTGGTCTCAAAATTACCAAACGATATGGATATATTTATTCTTTTGATTTGAGAAAAGTTAATGTTTGGGTATGATTAAAGATTTAGTGGTTAATCTTGCACAAATTCCTGTAAAAAGTGTTCTAATTGATGTGGTTGTTGTTGATATCCCGCCAAAGTATGGTATGTTTTTATCCAGGTCTTGAGGTGCTCATCTTGGAGGATCCCTTCAACTCGACATGACATACGCTACAATCCCAATCTTTAGCTGACAGTTCACTCACTTGTATAGAGAAACAAGACTGGCATATATAGTAAGTGATCCGCTAAATACAAATAATTACCCTATGTATGTCGCAGATCATGATTTAGGAAATTGTATAATATTGATTGATGATGATTTATAATAATGTATAGAAGAAAATTATACAGAAAAAGAAAAAAATGAAAAAACAAATGAAAATGTAAAAAAGATTGGAGTTTGGAAAATGTATTTCAATGGTGCTTCATCATGTGAAGGAGTAGGAGTTAGAGTGTCGTTTGTGGCACCCGAGGATGATTTTATTATTCCCTTCTCTTAAAGATTATAGTGGGATATCGATTACACCAATATGTTATGTGAATATGAATCCATGGTCTTGGGATTAGAGGTTGCCAGGAAGCTGAAAATTGAAAACCTAATTTTTTATGGCGACAAGGAATTGATCGTAAGACAGATAAAGTAGCAGTACCAAACCAAACACCCAAAGTTGAGATCCTACAAAAATTGTACCTGGGATTTGATTGAGAATTGTTTCGCATCATTTAATATCCACCACATTCCCAAAGTTCAAAATCAATAGGAGGATTCCTTGGCCAAATTCGTTGCGAGGTGTGTACATCCTACGGTCCTCAAACTAAAATATCATATAGAAATGAGGCATAGACCATCAATACCAAGCAATATACAACACTGACAGGTATTCGAAGATGATGAGAAAATCAGACAATTCTTAGAAATGGTGGATGAATTTTCTAAAACCTATATTGATCAGGAAAATTAGAATGATCATGTTTGGATTATGCAAGAAGGTGAAGATCCTCAACAGTTTCGATATAAGATTGCAAATCACTGCATGCTTGTACTAAAAAGTAATTATATCCCTAAGGGTCTGATTCCTCTGGAGAGATTATTTGATCGTGATGACATTCCCTTAAAGTCTACTTTACAACCTCATCTTGAAGAGATTAAAAACTGTGATATATGCACCAAGGAAACTCCTAAGCTGGTAAAAATCTCTAAAGACCTTCCCCCTGAAGTAAAAAGAAAACATGTCAAATTGCTCAAAAAGTACAAGGACATTTTTTCCTAGTCCTATGATGAATTAAGAACTTATGATACCACCGTAATTGAACACAAGATTCCTCTGAAGCAGGGAGTTAAAACCATTTAGGTAGAAGCTCAAACAGATAAATCCCATACTACTGCTTGTAATATAAAAGGAGGTAAATAAACTCATGGATGCTAAAATCATTGTTCCACTCAGATACTCTGAATGGGTAGCCAAGCTAGTATCGGTAAGAAAGAAGAACGGTGAAATTAGACTGTGCGTAGATTTCATAAATTTAAATAAATAATCCCTCAAAGATAATTATCCATTACCTAAAATGGATCATGTATTGGAAAAAGTGGTCGGGGAAAATAGAATGTCCATGATTGATGGATTTTCGGGCTATAATCAAATTGAAATCCACAAGTATGATAAAGAAAAAACCGCGTTCACCACCCCATGAGGTACCTTTATGTATGAAAAAATGCCATTTGGTTTGATGAATGCAGGTGCCACTTTCCAATGATCTATGGACATTACCTTTGTTGGTGAAAGAGATAAGTTTGTTTTCATTTATCTTGATGATCTAACCATAGTTTCTAAATCTGATGCAGAATACCTGGTACACCTCAAATAGACGTTCCAGAAATGTCACAAATTTGGTTTGTCTTTAAAGCCCAAGAAATCTCACTTTGAAATGCAGGAAGGTAAACTCTTGGGCCATATAGTATCTTGGAATGGAATTAAAATCAACCCAAAAAGGGTTGAAGCTATAGATACTATCAATATTCCTAGATATAGAAAATAGATTCAGTCATTTTTAGGAAAAAAAAAAAATTTAAGAAGATTTATCCCAAACTTCGTTGAAATCATGAAATTGATTACAAATATGATTAAGAAATACAATGATATTAAATGGACAACTGAATCCAAAGAATCATTTGAATGCACCAAGAAGGTCATAGGTGAAGCACCAGTGCTGGCAAGCCCAGTTTATCTGAAAGAATTCTTAATTTTCTCATTAGCATTTGAACACACAATTGATGCAATACTCCTTCAGAAGAACAAAGAAGGGTTCGAACAACCAATAGCTTTCTTCAGTAAAAGCCTCAGAGATGCAGAGATGAGATACGATATAATGGAAAAGCAGGCCTATGCAATGGTGAAGGCCTTCAGGACCTACGTACTACATTCTAAAATAATTGCATATGTACCCACCAGTTCTATTAAAGATATATTGGTTCAACCTGATAGTGACGGAAGGAGTGGTCGATGGCTTGCTAAAATCCAGCAAAATATTGTATCATGGATAGCCATTTATATTGGAAAAATCATCTAGGATTTTTACTGAGTTGTTTGGTAGAATCCGAAATAGAGAGAGTTATAAATGAATTTCATGAAGGAGTGTGTGGATGTCATCACACATGGAAAGAAACAAACTATAAAATCCTGAGAGAAAGATATTATTGGCCTAAATTATTTGTTGATGTGAATGCCAAAGTTAGAGCCTATAATCCCTGCCAGCTATTTTCAGGCAAGCATAAGCTTCCAGCATTACCTTTTGTCCCAGTTAAAATAAAAGCCCCATTTCAACAATGGGGGCTAGATTTTATTGATGAAATCAATCCACACTCTAGTGTGCAACACAAGTGGATCCTAACCACTACAGATTATTTCACCAAATGGGTAGAAGACATTCCGACTAGAAATGATATAGACTTGGTGGTGATAAACTTCTTAGAGGAAAACATTTTATCAAGATTTGGCTTCCCTCGAAAGATAGTTACAGATAATGCCCAGACATTTAAATCTATGGAGATGGTCAATTTTTTCCAAAAGTACAATATTGTACTGGGCCATTCCACATCGTATTATCCCCAAGGCAATGGATTAGCTGAATCATCAAATAAAATCTTGATCACCATAATTAATAAAGTGTTGAATGAAAATAATAAGGTCTGGCATGTACATTTGAAATATGTTTTGTGGGCGAATCGAATAGGCACCAAGAAATCGATCGAGACATCCCCTTTTCAAATGGTGTACAGGACTAATGTGGTACTACCCATAAAACTAACTCTTCCTTTAATGAAACTCTGGAAAGATGAAAAGGAAGAGCCAAATCATGTCACCAGAAGAATAAATCAACTGATTGAAGTCTAGCAAAATAAGGATGAAGTAGATGAAAAACTTCATAAGTATCGGGACAACATGAAAACCTTGTTTGACCAAAAAGCCAAAGATAGGGAATTCCTCCCGAGTGACCTAGTTTTGAGGTGGGATGCTAGAAAGGAAGACTCAGGAAAGAACAGATAATTCGACCATATCTGGTGTGGACCTTTCAAAGTCATAGCTTCTAAAGGGAAGAATTCATTTTTGTTAGAAAATATGGATGGTAAAATCCTCAACGCTCCTATCAACAGGCGTTACCTAAATAATTTTATGCAATAATCAGTTTCCAAACCATCACTGTACATACCAGTTTTTTTTCTTTGTTTTGATTCACAGTTTTTCATTTTTTCGATAATTTTTTACTTTCACTATAAATAAAACCAGGTTAGTTAATTTCATAAAAAAAAAACATAAAAACAACATACAAAGTTTGGATTGTGTAAGTTCCTGACATCTTTCATATTATTGTCATGAAGGATACTTTCCGATAGCCAAAATATCAGAGACATTAGAAACCGACCTTCATGTATCAGAACATTGGCTCTTTCTCGAAATAGGTGAAAAATAAATAATTTACTTGGGTGAAAATATAAGAGTGAATCTAAGGTATGAGCTTCTTCCCTGTTTAAATTTCCAAAGAAATATCATTTAGTATGACAGAGGTCTCATATGTAGAAATATTATCACCTAATCTATAACCAGGGGAATGGAAAGTATACTTTAAGTTATCAAGAGTTTCCTCTGGATAACATAAAAAGTCAAATAAAACTTGAAATAAAAAGTAAGCGATAAGAAGACCTTAAAGAAAAAGTCTCAAGAATCGAGTATAAAATTTGCACGGGAGTAACCCTACTTATAAAAAAACATTTGAAAACCTTAATTATTTTCCCCCGCTCATTTTCAAGGTTGTATTTTCATGTGATTCTTGATATCATCCCATGGTCTTCACAGAGGAAAAAGGGTCCCACCTTAACTTTGAAAACTCATAAACGAATTTTCAAAACGAGAATAGGTAAAAAATTCTTATAATTCCTCTAACTTCAACTGAAAAAAAAAGTATGTCTAGGCTAATCCTAACTATGTTAACCCTTCTAACATGTTTAACTTGATTTGTTTTTCTCAAGAAAAGTCCCTAGAAAATAAAAAATCCCCATGAGAATTTCCCTGTAGGCAAAGGTGTTTTGAAGGTCAAAGGAGGATTAGTCTAGAGTAATCAAAGTGAGTTAACTTGCCTATATTGTTAAATTATAAACAGATATCATCCCTAGTATATTGTATACAAATTGATTTCCCCCATTCATGTTTTAAAAATATAAGACAGATGGTGAAAAGAAATTCATAAAATGATTGCCCCCATCTGGTCTAATAGAGATGATGAAAGGAAATTCATTAAATGATTTTCCCTCATATTAGCATTTAAATGCAAAATTACTAATTGAAGTGGTGAAAGGAAATTCAATTTGGAAAATTAGATAACTTCACCAGGGTACTGAACAGGCTTGCTCAGTGAAGCAATCTCTACGATATCTGCAAGGCTATTATACATGAATTATAATGTGCTCTAGTAACTAGTTATTTTTTGAGTAGATATACATCCTAAGCTAGCATGGGACTCCCTGATTAAAAACATTGAAATTACTTTACCTTGATGCGGACAAAATCGAACAAATATTGGTAGAATGATTAAGGTTGTTTTGAATATCTTAAGAAAATCTGAAGTCAGTTTTAAGAAAAGGAAGCTACTGA
Source organism: Picea engelmannii (assembly GCA_009831015.1). Taxonomy (NCBI): domain Eukaryota; kingdom Viridiplantae; phylum Streptophyta; class Pinopsida; order Pinales; family Pinaceae; genus Picea; species Picea engelmannii. Next base: position 2,459,409 of record ML777185.1, read on the forward strand.
TAAGCCTAAACTCGAGATCAATGAACAATTAAGTTTTGAAGGTTTTCAGAGATAAGGATGAAATCCTAAGTCCTTATGTGTGACCTGTTTCGGAATGTGTTTCACTGAAATGAAATAATGACTCCATTTACCCAATAAAGACACTTGGTCTATTTTTCTTCTCATCCCATAGGGAGACGAGATCCCTAGATGGAGCCTATGTTGAAACATTTATTTTTTCTAAGATTTAGACTTAAATAGGTTTAATTCTCGTTAAATAAAGACAAGCGTGCACTTGGATATCACCATTGATGAGGTCTTTCATTTGATACAACAATCCTAAGTTCTTGAAAGTTATGGAGCCGCCCACTAGTTAAAGGGTCAAATCGCTAAAAACATTTTCAAAATAATGGTTTTCGGGGTTTCATAGACCTAATAGTCCAACATATAAAGAGTCTCAACGTCTCAACATGCGAAATTGCGAAAATACAATAATTTTTAAGCCATGTTAAGTAAGGTGGTAAAAGTGATTAGTACTAACTAATCACATCGCGACTTCACGATTCGGGGATCCTGCCTTGAGCAACCACCAAAATTCCGATATATGAAATTACGAAACTAGCTTAAAATTAAACCAGGTTAATTAAACGATTAATAATGATTAACGATAGTTAAATCATATCACAGTTTCATGTTTCGGGAATCCTGTCTTGAATGACAACTTGAAATCATGATACCCAAGGTCGCGAAACCCTTAACTAATCACGATTAATTAAAAGGTTAAACTCGATTAATATTAATTGATCAAATCACGATCTCGTGATTCAAGAATCATAACTTGAAACTAAATAAGATCGTCGGGGACTCTAAACCATGAAATGGATTAAGTTTGAACACGATTAATTAACAGGATAAAGCTTGATTTATTAACATCTTAAACAATCTTATCTCCAGTAAATTTTATGTTGGTTTGCTTTTCCCAGATCACTAAATATCGACCATTAATGACATTAATAGCTGATTTAGGGAAATGATTTCAAATAAGATCCTTATTTATCGCCCAAATTTTCTGAATAAAGGAATTAAACGCATTGTCAGAAAAGGTCTACACAGATTGATATGCTCAAGGAAAAGAATATTTTTTTGATTTTCTGAATTACATTCTCATTTTCACAGAGCTTTCCTAACGAGATACTCAGTCCCATGTGTTTTATGTGACAAATAGTAGTTTTTATTTTTAGAACTGCTACCATGCCGCCATGAAGAGCAATCAAAGTGACTAGTGAGGGTTCAGGCCAGAGTTCATAGGTTATCTTTGATACCTCACCCAGCAGTATAAACACAATTAAAACCTGGACGAACATATTCAACATCTTGCAGTACGAGCTGGTAAACTGCCCTGATGATTCGAATGACAACGAAAAGGAATTCTTATCTATCAAATACAAAACTATTGCTCAGGGAAAGATGCATAAGATAGCAACAAGGCCAAGTCTTTTACCCTACAGTGACATGATTAAATGGGCATTAGATCATGTGGATATCCCAACTAGAACTATTTTCAATTCTCAGAAGGTGGTTGCTAGGTCATTTCAGCCAGAACACATACATGTGATGTATAAGTTGTCTCCAACATCAAACTTCACTTACAATACCAGTTTTCTAGAGAATTTCAGCAAGAAGGAGTGTGAACAATATGGGAAAAATCTTTCAGATTTGATCAAGGATTAGTTCTCATGCCCCAAAAAGTTAAGAGCTGATTCTCACGACATATACTCAATCTCATCATTGAAACCACATTTCATGTATATAGCCATGATGATGTGCATACTTTATGGGAAAGAGAACAAAACACATTTGTTTCTACCATGGGTACCCATTATACACACAGTGGCAGAAAGTAATTCTTTTGACTGGGCCAAGATATTGTCAGATAGTCTAGCCAGTGAAATCACAGAATACCCGACAAAGAAAGCCAAGAGGAAATCAACTTCATTTTTTATGTTAGCTTATATTATGGACGCCATCTGTTTCATGATGCCTTTCCTGCTAATGGGATGGAGATGGAATCTAGACAGTGCAGAACTAATTCATATTTATCATTCAAAACTCTGGGAAGACAAGGTGAAATATTTCTTTTATGAAATCTATAATTGGGTAGCGGTGTCAATGCACATTGCTATTTTTGGTCACCCACCTCCTAGAATTTCAGATAAAGTTGTGGTTATCCTGGATAAAGTGGAAGACTAGTATATTGAGGAGAAATTCTCTTACATCAAAGTGTTTGGTTGTTGAGTTCCCCCATATACTTTATCGCAATTTTTACCAAACCAACTGGTGTTTCGCGAGGTTGCACGACAAACTATACTCAGCGGGATTAGAAAAGAACTCAAAGCTGTGATGAAAAAGGTATGGCCATCTTTTCCCTTACAGATTGGTGTATTTTCTTTATTGGATTTCGGTCACTCCATAGTGGAAGTTGCGGCATTAGAAGAAATAATGGTGGTTAACATTGAATTTAAGAAGAACGACCCGCAGAAGGTTGTGGGTAACCATATGGCCAGTTGCAATCTTAAAAAGTATGAACATGAAGAATCCCCTCAGGACGAAGTGTTCCGAGGGGTGATATCTTACCAAGAAGTTCTGAGCTGAGTTCGAGCCCTATCACCTGATAAAATGGTTGATTTTTACAACTTCCAAAAACACCGAATAAGTGGTCTTCTGAAATTATTACAAGGGGAAAACCCGATGGCTCCTACAACATAACAAACAGAGACCCAGAATCCAGAAGTCAGAAGCTCTAGGAAATAAGAAGCCCCAGAAAACTCAGAGAAGTCTGAGATCTCGACTTAGAAAAAGGATATCTCAGTGACAGAGGTCATTAGATACCTCTGTCACTAGGATTGATAGAAGTGATATTGCCTCAGCTAGAAAAGAAATTATATATTTTTTAGGCTAATAACTTAACAGGGTCTTCCGGGTTGGTAGTCGAATTTGTGGGAAGGTGCATCAAACGTATTGAGCAGGGAAAATGTAGTACCTTTGGAAACAAATGGTTATAATCTATGTACATTGTCTATTTTGGAGATAGAAGACAGGAAAGGAAAACATTCATGCCATCATAACGAGAAGATAAAAAATATTGCAAATGAAGCGTCTCAGTTTCCATATTTTGTAGTTTTAATTATTTTAAAGATAGTAGAATTCCAATCGTTTGAGGTTGGGAAATTTTGTATAAATGCATATTTGAAATAATGAACCAAGGTTGCTTCTTGCCAGTTGCAGTTGAGAAAACTCTCCTCATTGAGGATTAATACAAGTGCAGACCAGAGATTCCACTTTTCGTCTAGTTTGACTTATGTGTTCTTCTGCCTTTCCACATTCCATCATCCTTAATATACTTCTTTGATGACTGCTAAATCACAATTTAGTAAAACATCTATTGTGGTTATATTTCATTCATTTGTCTGATAACAAACAAATTTTCTTCTGTATTGGCTATTAGCAAATACAAGACCTGTGAGTAATTAGATTACTATATTTTATGCTTCATTAAAGGTTACATTATCCATTTTCTTCTTTTGTAACAAAGCAAGTTTCTTTTGTATTTGATGCCTTGCTTTGTCTAATAGCTTTATGTTTTTCTCTCATTACATCCTATATTTTCAAATTTAACTCAGACACGAAAATCGACCTCTAAGCTATTATACTATTAATTCATTTTAAGGAATTTTTCTCACATAACTAAGATAGAAAAAACAACTTTTAAACTTTCCCTATTTCCTGATGCCTTACATTGTGCTTTATGCCTTAAGTACAAACTCAGGGACAACAGTTATTATGAGAGAATAAATATACATTGATGTCATGCTTAAAGAAACAACCAAAAATTAAACTTTATCCATGCTTGTAAAATTGGAAATGAAATTAATTTTAAAACATTACAAGAATAAATAAAATTCCTAAATTACTTATTACATACGATTTCATCAATCATTAATAGTTGTATGCTCAAGAATCCATGTTAATTATGATGGGGGATTTTTCCTCTCATCCTTGAATAGGTAAACATGAGGAGATAAGTGGTCTTTGATAATTTAGAAATCGATAGGAAACCAGTCATCCCTGATTAATTTCTCAAAGAATTTCTATCATTCGAGTGATATTGATAAAGTTCGCATTTGTGTTTATTAGACTCGTACACTTATGGATCCCACCTCTAAGACAATGACATCTAGGGTATGAATGATAGGGTCTTAAGACCATGTTACAAACATTATCAAATGACAATTAGATGAGGTTCATTAGCCTTTTGTTCAACCATGCATGCTTCTTCTTAAGGATTTACAAAAGTATATTGTTCATATAGACAAATATAGATTAGGCATAATTAAAGACATCAAAATCATAACCCATTTCTAGCAAGCCTGTTCAGTACTCCGATGGGGTAATTTTGACATATAATAAATATCCTTCCAAGGAAGAATGCCCCATTTCCCATGAGCCTATTCAGTACCCTGAAGGGTTTTCCTAGTTATACCACAGGCTGATACCCGCTACTAGCAGACTTGTTTAGTATCCCGACGGGTTAACCTCTTACACCCATTTTCTATCAAAGACTATTGTCCCAATCTTTACCCTTAAGATAAAATTTATAGATTTCTTTCACATGGGTTAATGGGGAAGCATCCTTGAAAACCTTTTTACAGGATGGGATTGTATAGAGTTGGAAGATATCTTATATATTTCCCATAAAATATTGTTCGTATGAAAAATAGACTTATGTATCGAGATTAGTCGAAAGACATATCATGGTCAAAATTACTTAATATGTGGTGGATGATTCCATAAGAGAATGACCTAAAGGAGTCTCTAGTCCCCAAGTTCATCTTCTCCATATAAGATTGTTTTACCTCACAAGTAGAAGTTTCATTCACTCTCCTGCTACTATTTGATAACAATGCTTCAATAACAAGCTCTGATATGAAACTAGGATGTACAAGTTACCTATGGACATCATTATGCAGACCTTAAAGATTTTGTAAATCCCCATAATATTTTAAAGGTTAGGCTTATGAGCAATTGGTATTATTAATAGTCAAAAATCTGTATGTAATAAGAAGAAGAAATATCTTAAGTTTTTTTGGTTTTTGATATTAGATCACCAATATTATCTTCATCTCATTTCATTTATTTGAAAAGAAACATGAAAATATGTTGCATTTATTTAGAACTAGGTTAACTAACATGCAACTTTTACTCTATCATATCTAAGAACAAGAAATTATATTTCACGTGTAAGAATATTTCCAATGTAACCATGTGCATAACAGGCGTAGAAATACATTCATACTCGGGTTTGAAAGATAATCTTTAATGTATACAAAAGTACGAAGAAACAACTGCTTTGATGATGATGTGAAGAGTTGTTGAAGAAAAGAGTGGTGCTTCAATCTGATAGTCATCTGGAACCATAGCTTAATGTAATCTTGACATTCTTGGTTCACTTCCTTATTTAGACCACTCTCCATGTCTCCCTCTAGCATGCCACGCATACCATCTTCTTTCGAATAATTGTTCTTGTCAATGCATGGAGGATCTTTAGAAAGGCATATCAAAAACTCCTTGATTTCGGGTTCTAATGGTGGATCTCCATTGAATGTGGTCCATGGTTCTTTATTCTCTCCTATAGGTTGGAATGGGTGATTACAAAAGGATTTTATATATTATTGTGGATGTATCTCATGGAACTCTTCTTCTTCTATCACTTTCAGAGAGGTAGATAGGTTCTTGACTACTGTTAAGATTTTCTCTTCCTGAGAGAAAGAGATCCTAATTGTTGCTAGGATTTGAGAAAGTTCTTCTAAACTCTTGATCATCTTTGAGTTCTTGTTGCTGATTGATGGGTTCTGTTTCACACATGGATTAGTGTAGAGGGGGGGTTCTTACAGTGCCCAATTTTTTTTAAAAATCCTAAAGAAATAAAAAGAAGCAAACTCAAAGAAAATGTAAGAAAACCAATTATATACTTGAAGCGCCACCATGCTACTAGGAACTTGTTGTCACCAAGTTATCTGTTCACACAAGTTAGCTTCTCTTCACATATATATATATATAATTCTAATAAAACACAAATTCTAACTAATGAAAGGAAGAGGACAACCTAACTTTGGAGAAACCCCACTTAAGTGGATGCATGGGCTCTTCCCTCATGTCTTATCGTCTTATCTCTGCCCTTAGGTCATCCTTAAAAGAACACCACACTTGCATGAAAGGAATAGTCAAGGCTTTGTAGAAAGAAAAAAATCCAACCTATGCTTTAATCCCTTTAGCACCTTTCGACAAGGGAACCAAAATGTTGGGCTAAATATATTCATTATTAAATCCCACATTTAACTATCAACCAGGGCTTGTAAGCTTCGAGGTGCAGGTGCAGGAAACATAGGATCAGAGCCTAGTCTAGCCTAATTTAAAACTGACAAAAAAATCTTCAAACCCACACTGAAGGAAATTAACACTAAGGATTCATCACTGTGACATAGGAATAACTTAGTGCTATAAAGGCTTAGATCACAATCTTTCATGTACTTGGGGTGATGTTCATGTGATTAATCGTGAGTATCTTACTTAAGTTTTTTGTCCTTCAATGATTATTTCCTATAGTGGATCCACACTTAAATTCAATCAAAGAAACATGCAAAGTGATTGAAGCTATGTGAAATTAAAGTGCAAGGAACTCAAAATCATCAATCTTAATCAATACCAAACTGGCCTAATATAACAATCATCAGATGTACTCAATATTGAAATTCTAGTACTGAAATCAGAAACTAGTGCAAACTGGTACCAAGATCTAAAACAAGTCAACAATCCTTACTAAAACCTTATTCTCAAAATCCAAGCATTTTAATCCTTATCATGTTGTCCTCAAAATCAACCAAAACATCAAACCATAAAACATAGAAATGACTCTTCTCATTTAAATCCACTCAGTACTCAAGCTCTTCAGAAAACAAATGGAATCACCCAAAAGACTTTTTCCATCACTCATCCATTTACAGTAAAATTCCACAAACTCAATTTCAAAGATTGTTGGTCGTTGAATTGATGCTCAACAAAATATAATCAAAACCTTCTTCTCAATATCCTAACTGGTTCCAACTCAAGAATAATTTCATGTGTGTTAAGAATCAATGCTTTGTTTTATTAATTAGATTCACCTTGAAATCCTTAAACTAAAATCAGAGATCATGTCTGTTTTATGATTCTGTCATTCAAGAAATAAAATCAATTTCCCACCACACAATGCATCTATAGTAGATATGCCACACTAAGAAGAATCAAAGTCTGAGCTAACCAATAACTAAAATGAACATAAATCAATTAGAAAACTAAACAGAACATTAACCGTCAACTAATCTATGAATCAATTAACAATGCAACAAAAAATTCTCACATAGAGATAAACTAACATATACATAACAATTAATTAAACAAATATAAATGAGCAGCACATTACCAATCTTGAGGGGCCCTCCCAAGCAGGTAATTTCTCTTAGATATACTTCAGATGAAAACCCAACGATCAACCACAAATCTAAAATCAATCATCTTCCATCTATTGAAATTCAAGCTCAAATTACAACAATGGCATCATAACTCTTTTTCTCTATTACATGAACCTCCATTATAAAAGAATAATCATAATGAAAACTAGCCTTTCTAATAGAACTATGAGGCTTATTTATACATGAAAACTCATTGAGAAGTGGATGGAATCGAATCCCAATGCTTAGATTTCAAATTTTTACATTTTTAGGTAGAAATCCCAAAAATCTGCATTTTATTGTAATTTGGGTAGATTCGAGTTAGGGATCCACCCATATCTTCCAAACTAATTTGAATTTTGAAAACCTGTCCTCGTCATACTCAATTTTCCACATTCTAAACAAAACCCTTTTCGTATAATTTCTAGATCTAATGCCATCTGCATGCAAATCGAGGCGTAAGTTGGTAGTTTGAGATTTTTGCTAATTTTTGCGTAATCATTCCCCCTGAGATGGAGGTCCACATGTGTGATATAGCTGAATTCAGACAAACATGTCTGCATGTAAACATCATTCTTGACAAAATCCTTGTCCTCGATTTTCTTCTAGAAGCATTTCAAATTTTTGAATTATTTCTAGTGCCAGACTGTTGTTGATGCTGGTACCGGATGAGAACATCATTGGTACCGGACGAGTTGAGTATCGGATGACATGGAGTGTGGGTACCATATGATTGTATAGGTACATGTTGATTGTAGGACCTTCTGGTACCATATTACTTGGAGTGTGTGTACCAGATGATTGTGCATGTACGGGTTGACTGTAGAACCTTCTGGTACTAGATGACTTGGAGTGCGGGAACATATTGTTTGGTCATAGAAACATAGGATTAAAACATCATCAACAAAAATTTTGTATAATCATACTTTTAATCATTAAAAATATGGAAAATTATGTATTAACCACATAAGATGAATAACAAGAGATAATGGATGTTTATGGTGTAACTAGCAATATATTATTGACGAAATGCGGGGAGAAGGTGTAATGATGAGTGTATTTGTATGGAGGAAAATATGACAAAACTGGGCCCAACAAATATCATATGTTGTCCATAAGTACCCTACTTACGAAAAAGAAATGTACTCCACTTTACAAGCCTGCCTCCAGTGGAGACATTACATTTTTGGGAAGGAGACAGTCATCCACATTGATCATAAGCCACTGCAATTCATGTAGACACAAGGAAAATTGCAGAATGACCACCATCAGAAGTGCTCCATGTACTTGCAACAATTCCACCTCAACATCAAGTATAAAATGGGAAGAACCAATTGTGTCTCTAATTTCCTCAGCATATTTTCATTCGTAGTACTCACCACAGTTCTACACTCTTGCAGCCATGAGACCTATGGCTGGCCCCAACTCTATGAGACATACACGAACTTTGTCACCACCTACGAAATGTTGGGCACAAACGCAGTTGTTGCTAATTTCCATATTCAGGATGGGTTATTGTGTTTTCTGGGCCATATATGTGTTCCTTCAAGCGAGTGAGAAAAGGTGACATGGGAATCTGACTACAGTCGGGTGGCAGGTCACTTCAACATCGAAAAAGACAGTGGAAATGCTGCAGAAACATTTCTACTGGCAAAAAATTTGACAATAGATTAGCAAGTATGTCAAGTTCTTCGCAATACTTTGACTACTCCTGATAGGCCATGGGAATCCATCTCCTTTGACTACTAAGAAGAAGAGACTATACACCCCTTTTCCTACTGTTGATAGGCCATGGGAATCCATCTCAATGGACTACATGTTGGGCCTCGCGTCCACCAAGTGGGGAAATGAATGTCCTTTTGTGGTTGTGGATCACTTTTCCAAGATGGCGATTCTAGCCGCCTGCAAGACGAGCATCACAATGTCGTTCAATGTCAAGATCTTCTTTGAACAAGTCTGGGTACATTTTGGAATCCCACAAACCATTATCTCAAATCGAGACAATCGATTTATCATCACACTCTGGTCAAGCCTCTGGTCACTGCTGGACACCAAGCTCACTAAATCCATGACCTTCCACCCCCAAAAAAATGGTCGAAATGAGGTCATAAATCGAATGATCGTTCATATCATGTTCATGTATAATTCCAAGAACTCTCGAACATGGGATGAGAATCTCCCCTATGTTCAACATGGCTACAACTGAGATCTACATAACTCAATTGACCACATGTTCTTTCAGGTGGGGTTGGGATTCCAACCATTAGGTCCCATAGATGTTGCACTACCCCTTGTGGTCACCTTGACCGACTCATCTCCTTCTCCAACTGAAGTTTAAAAAGCCACCTGGTCCATTAAGCACATTCAGGACATCCACCAATAGGTTCAGGATATCCTACACAAGTCCAATGAAAAGTACAAGCAACGCCATGATCAACACTGGGTGCCACATAAGTTTCAAGTGGGTGACAAAGTTTGGTTGCACTTGTATAAAGAGAGCCTTATAGGAAACAAAAAAAATATTCTCCCACTTTGTTATGGGTCATACACCATCACCAAGGTTATGGGTGATAACTCTCTCGAGCTCAACATTCCTCCTTTCCTTGGCTTGTACCCAGTGTTCAATGTGGATATCCTTCAACCGTATTTACAACCATTATTGGACACCTCAGAAATAGCATAAAAACTGACACCAACAGAGCTCAACCCCGACTGCATATAATAGGAATCCACTGATAATATTGTGTAACAAAATATCAAGGGCACTCACCATCAAAGGATCCAACTTTATCAAGTTGTCAAAGCAGGGCAACTTCTGCACCAAGGCAAGTGGCTCACCCAGGGCCAAATTCAGCAGAAATTTCCTCATCTGATGGGGGAACTCAATGCAATGGAGACCATTGCTTCCTAAGGGGGGAGGATTGATCTATATGGATTTCGGTGGCCTGCCACCTATTCCAACTGGCTCATTTTGACATTTTTCTAGTTTGGTAATGATTTCCCTAGTTTTTGGGTCCCTGACTTGCAGGGCCATTTTGAGGCCCTAAACAACGTTTTTTAGGGCTCGCCATAGTCAAAATGAACTTTGATAGATAGTAGACAAATGTGTATTCCTAGGATAGACCTTTCCAATGGGCTATCATGTGCCTAAAATGGATATCGTATGAAAACGTTACGACCCTAGGAAGTTGATGTACTAACTTACCCAAATGGGGCCCACATGACTTTTGGCGCTTGATTTCCTAGGGTTAGGTTTTTTTGATGTCTAGGGTTTTTGACATTCCTGTTTATTGTAAAAATTCCTTGAGAGCCTCATTGTAATCATCTTCTTGCGAATGAGCGCAACCATCACATCACTTCTCAGAGATAATCCGCCACCATTCTAGCAAGGTTGTTTTCACTGCATTTTACAGTTTCAAGTTATTTCCTTATTGAATAGAAATTGGTTTTACTGTATATCTGTTATTTTGTGTTAAGCATGTTTTGATAATAATCTATATTCATTTTGTTCTGCAAATATATTTCGGATCAACAACCCATATGGGTTATAAGATGGGATCCACCTCTTCCTTCCACGAGGAGGAAGGATCCAGGTTTGCAGTAGATTGTTGTATATCTTGATACACAATCTCTATTGCAGACAACGACATCGCCATATCTATGTGTGAATGGCCTTCATATGACATAGAAAAAGAAGGTAGGTTCCATGGGTCATTGAAATATGAAGTATGGAAAGGAACATACCTCAGTGATGACAAAAACTCACCGGAGATGGAATTAATGTACGAGATTAGTGTCGAGGAATCAAAAGTTCCCATCAAGGAGGAATACATTTTGACACCAACATTCTCAGTTTCCTGCTGGGAATTATCGGTAACAGGGACTAGGGTGTGAAAAGTACAATTGGTCATTTTCACTATATTCCCTTTGTGAGGAAAGCATAAAATGTGGAACACTAATGAAATAACAACTGTCATAGAATAATTCCAATTATGCCCCAGTAAAATATTGTAGTCGATGGGTGCATCAGCCACGTCAGCCTCGACCTCCACATTTTTGTCGCTTAACTACACTGAAAAAGAGGGGAGAATGTCATGGGGTATGAACAAACATCCATCAAATGTGGTCAACATGATCATGTATTGAGAAATATGGGGAGAGCCAAGGGATTTCCAACAATATAAAGACATCACAGATGTCGAAGCACCTTCATCCATGACAATACACTTAACAATTATTTCCATACATTCTATATTTATTTGAAAATCCGCGTGGTAAGGTAAGAGAGGCTTAACATATGTGACATCAAACTTGATGACCTTTGAGACACTTGAGTCAAGAGCTTCCAACACAAATAACAAGGTGTTCCTCTATGTTGGGCACATATGGAGCACCTCCAAAGCCGACATCGTGCAACATGTTTTCCCCAAATCCTCGACAATCGAGTAATTTTGTGCGGCTCTAGCATTAGTATTGTGAGCAGAGATCTTAAGGACTCCTTTCAGAATGCAATATGGAGGTTCAAGCTTATCGATCTGAAAAGGTATTTCCAGAGGAGGAAGCTTTATACTTGAAATAGGTTGTTGAGTGTTATAGAAATTTTACCTCACTCCATGCATCTTTCTCGGATGGCCTTACATTTCCCTCTACAGACCAGATTTCCCATCACTCCAGAGCTTAAAATACTCATTTTTATACATGTACACAACCTCCCAGTTATGCATCATGCATACATACTTGGTCTTCTCCATTACATCCTACATACATAGGGGTTTGTGCTCAAAAAAATAAAATTGTGTTTGGTTTCCCTGCCATGGCATGAGATCCATGATCCTTGACATTCCATATAGTAGAAACTCTCTGAATCGACCCTTCAATTCCATTTTGAGGCTATAAATTGAGCCATATCCAAGCCTTGAAGATACACAATTCATCGTTGAGAGAAAATATACTCTGGAGAAATTTCACCTCAATTGAGTGTACATCCCTTTGTCCTTGAAAGTATGAACTTCTTGTATTCAGCTCCCAAGATCTTCCTATATTGTGATTGAGAAATTCATTGACTCCTACATGTGAGATTTCCTTTGTGGAGGATTGAAGTGGTGGAGAAACAGCTGGAGGGACTTAGTTTCTTGGTTCCAATATGTGTGGTTACATAAGTTTGTCACCTATGTACTTCTGTTGATTACATTAATAGAAATACTCTTTTTCTCGTCCAATTGATATATTGAAAATATTTGTATTTCTTTCCATGGGAGTATTTGTTATGAATGTTAATGGATCATGTTGATTTATATGCTAATATTATATATCAATACCGTATGATTTCTTATCTTAGTTTTTGAATACAAGTTGCAGGTATAAAGCTTTGGGTTGTGTGCTCAATGGTGGTCTTCTTCAAACGTCCAGACTAGGTAGGCTTATAGCCTTCTATTTATATCATTTCATTTATATAGAATATTCGATATTAGATTTTATTTATGGGTGTATTTTTGTCTATTGTGGTTTTCCTGATCTAGATTTATGTAGGAACACAATGAAATATAAAAATACACATAAACGCAGAGATGCAGCGGAAATAAGACTTCATTTCATTAATAACAAATGACTGAAATATGCTTACAGACAAAATGGAAATAAACTAGCTAGGGCGCTGGTAGCTTATCTCTGAGAAAAGATGTGGTGGCTACTGGCCTCTGAACTATGTTACAATGAGGCTTGAAGGCCTATTATTATTGAGAAACAATGGAAAACCCTAAACATCCAAAGACCTAACCCTAGGAGATGAAACGCCAAGACTATGGGCCCTGTTTGGGTAAGTTGGTACATCAACTTCCCGAGGACGTAACTTTGGCATACGATCTTCGTTTGACGCATTCCATACCTCGTTAGAAAGATCTATCTGAGGACTACAAATTTTGGGTGAGCAACATGATTTATGATCAATGTTGCTCCCAGTTTTCCCAAAAAACGTCGTTTAAGGCCTCAAAACGGCTCCGGAAGTTCAGGACCCGAAAAATTGCTAAAAATAGTAAACTGTGCGGAAACTGAAAAAATGAAAGAAGCAATGGTGGGGGTCCAAGTGGAATAGGTGGGTGGCCACCAATATCCACCTGGATCATTCCTCCCCCCTTAGGAAGCAATGGTCCCCATTGCGTTGAGTTCCTCCATGAGATGAGGAAACTTTTGTTGAACTTGGTCCCTCGTGAGCCACTTGCCTTGGTGAAGGAGTTGGCCTACTTTGACAACTCGATATAGCGGTATCCTTTGTTTTTGGGTTTGATTGATTTGTGTATCCATGATCTGATCAGTTATGTCTTGTTCCATGCAGTCTGGATTTAACTCTATTTGTGTAAGTTGTTCTGCCATGTCGGATGTGTCTAGTCGAGGTGGAAAGTAGGGCCGAAGGCGGTCCACATTGAACATTGGGTGAAGACCAAGGAATGGTGGAATGTTGAGATCAAAGGCATTTTCCCCTACAGCCTGGGTGAGGGTGTACGACCCATATCGGAGTGGACAAATCTTGCGATGGGGTCCAGCGAGGCGCTCCTTTTGCAAATGCAGCCATACTTTGTCACCCACCTAGAAGTTGTGTGGCACCCGATGTTGATCATGTCACTGCTTGTACTTAGCATTGGCTCTGTCCAAGATGTCATGAACCTGTTGGCAGATGTGTTGAATGTGCTCAATGAATTTTTTTTCCTTGTCAGCCTTAGACTGGACATGAGTTGAATCTTCTTGAGTAGCCACAAATGGCATGGCTATGTCAATGGGACATAGTGGCTAAAATCCCAAGCCCACTTGAAAGGGGATGTGTTTGGTTGAACTATGGAGAGCCTAGTTGTAGCTGTGTTGTACATAGGGGAGGCTCTCATCCCATGTGTGTGGATGCTTTGAATTGTACATGCGTAGAATGTGTACGATCATCCGGTTGACGACCTCTGTCTGACCATCAGTTTGCGGATGGAAAGTTGTGGACTTAGTGAGATTGGTGTCCAGCATCGACCAGAGGCTGGACCAAAATGTACCGAGGAACCTACTATCCCGATCTGAGATGATAAACTATGGGATCCCAAAGTGTACCCACACTCGTTCAAAGAAGAGTTTAGTAGTGGCTTCTACTGTGATATTCTTCTTGCAGGCTATCATAATGGAAATCTTCGAGAATCGATCGACGACCACAAAAACATAGTCATTTCCATGCTTAGTAGAAGGAAGGCCTGACATGTAATCCATAGAGATGGATTCCCAAGGTCGACTGGGGGTAGGAAACGGAGTATAGAGGCCTTGCTTCTTGATGGTCGGTTTGGCAATGGCGCAAGCAGTGCAGGACTTGATGTACTTCCTGACATCTTGTCGAAGGTTTGGCCAATAGAAATACTTTTGCAGTACTTCCATGGTTTTCTCGACCCTGAAATGCCCAGCGACCCGACTGTAGTGAGCCTCCCAAATCATCTTGGCACTCTCACTTGAAGGAACACAAAGGTATCCTAGGTGACAAAGCAGGGCATCCTGGAGGTAAAAATTGGGAACTTTCTTACCCTCCAAGAGTGTATTGTATGTGTGGCTGAATTTTGGATCACTTGTGTAGAGAAGTAGCCAGTCAGAAGTCTTATGCCCACAAGAGTTGAGCACAGTGGTTAGCGCCATGATGGGTGGTCGACTGAGGCAGTCTGCAACATTATAGGTGCTACCTTTTTTGTACTTAATGTTCAAATGAAACTGTTGCAGGTATGTGGACCACTTCTGATGGCGATCGTTCTGTAACTTCCCTTGTGTCTGTATGAACTACAGGGGTCGGTGGTCTATGTGGATGACCATTTCCTTTCCCAAAATTTAATGCTTCCATTGCTGACAAGCCTGCACAATGGAATGCATTTCTTTGTCATAAGTGGGATACTTCCGGACTGTGTCGGAAAGTGTCTCACTATGATATGCCACTGGATGCCCATGTTGAGTAAGGACTACCCCAATAGCATAGTCAGAGGCATTTGTCTCAATATCAAATGGTTGTTGCAATTCTGGTAATGTGAGCACTGGTGCAGAGAAGAGGTGATGCTTCAACTCCCCGAACACCTTCTGTTGAGATTCAGACCAAAATAATTTTGCTTTAGCTCCTCCCTTGGTGACTTGACTCAAGGGCCAAGTGATATGAGAGAATCCCAACACAAACCTACAGTAGAAATTGGCAAGACCTAAAAAGTTGCAGAGCTCTATTAGGGTGGTTGGAGATGGCCAATCCAGAATGACTTGGATTTTTGCTGGATCCACATGTACCCCCCACTCATCAATAATGTATCCCAGATACTAAACCTGGGTCATGCCAAAAGTGCATTTCTCCAAATTGGAACACAACTTGTGTTGTCGCAGTGTTTGGAGGACCTATCAGATGTGCTGGAGGTGCTCTTCCCAAGTCTGGCTAAAGATCAGAATGTCATCCAAGTGCACCACTACAAATGAGTTGGTGAATGGACACAGGATGTCATCCATTAGTCTCATGAAGGTTGCAGGGGCATTCGTCAAACCGAAAGGCATGACCAACCATTTGAAAAGGCCCTCCTTAGATTTGAATGCAATCTTCCACACATCAGAGGGTTCGATTAGTACCTGGTGATACCCAGACTTCAAGTCGATCTTCCTGAAATATTTCACCCCCTTGAGTTGGTCCAGAAGGTCATCAATCTGTGGGATCGGGTACCTATTACGGATAGTGATATTGTTTAGTGCCCGATAGTCAATGCAGAGTCTCCAAGTCCCATCCTTCTTCTGCACCAACACGATTGAGCTCCCACAGGGTGATGAACTTGGCCAGATGTGACCTTTCTGCAACAACTCCTGAATATACCTCTTGATTTCATCATTATCCATAACAGAGCATCGATAGATGGGTCCATTGGGAAGAAACGCACCTGGGGTCAGATCGATGGGGTGCTTGACCTGGTAGTGTAGAGGCACCCCTACGGGGGAGGTGAAGATGTCCTCATACTCCTCCATGACCTTATACATTTGTTGTTTTCGTGCAGCGGGGCCCTTTCTGGAGGTCATGGCCATAGTATTCCTCTTTCCTTGAGGGCGGATCATCAGAAAAACAAATTTCCTGGTTTTGGAAATGAGCTTACTGCATTGTTTTGCAGTAACCAAAGAGATGGTGGTAGGCGGTGCTATCTCCGGTATCCTGTACAGCTTATTGCCAAAAGTGATAATAATAGCATGAGGCTTGGACTCATACATAGCATGTCACTTCCACAAGTATGGTTGGCCTAATAATACATTAGAAACATCAAGAGGAGCAATGTCACATAATACCTCATCTATGAAGGGCTTGATGTTGTAGGGAAGGCGACATTGTTGACTGATGCGGAGGTCTCGTGCTTGGTGCAACCACCCGATGGTGTATGGTTGTGGGTGTGCTGTGGTCGACAAGCCCAGCCACTTCATGACCTCTATCGAGATGAGGTTCTTCTGGATCCCACTGTCGACAATGAACTACAATGGGGAACCCTTTACCCACATCTTAGAATGGAAGAGACACTCTGCCTCCTCTGGATCTTCTGGTTCCTCCTTCTGGATCTTTGTGGTGGCAATGGTGGCATTGGGCTCCGCATCAATAATCTACTTCCCCCTGTCATTCCCCTTGTTAGGTTTTGATTCAGAGTCGGAGCATGCATCCGATTCAGAGGCCTTCAATTCAGCTACTAGTGACTGCTTTGCCCGACACTCACTTGTGTTGTGAATGGAGCTCTTATGGAACTCACACCACTTCCCCATGTCCTTTTTTGGTTTCGTGGTGTTTTTATTTCCTTGTGGCTTTGGCGGGTTGTCATGGGCTGCCCTGCCTTGGCTTGGTCCTTTGTTCTACGGTTTGGGGGTACCTTTCCCTTGCTTCTGATTTGCAGACCCAAAGTCTCGCCTCTTCTGTTTGAACTTCTGCTCAATCTTGGCAACATATCGGTATGCCACACCTAGCAAGGAGATGTCGAGGAACTCCATTTCCGCTTGAATGTATCTGTGCAGACAACTTCGGTATTTTAACACCAAATGTTTCTCTGAATCTTTGACACCCAACTTTATGTGTAGGGTATGAAACATATTCATCATCTCATGCACATCTTGGTCCCTTTGTTGCCGCAGCGTAGTCGATTGTATGTATTTGTCCTCATAGCTCCCCATAGGATAATATTGTTCCTTGATGGCGTCTCGGAAATAATTCCAAGTGGGTGTGGCCAGAACAGAGAGGGTTCTCTCTCGTCCTGCTGCTCCGAGTAGGTTTCCCACTAGTGCTTGACATGGGGGGCGGCTTTGAGGAGTGAGAAAATAATCTTTTCTCGGTCGAAAAAGTCATGAACTGAAAAATATCCTTCTAACAGATTCAACCATCTATCTACGACATCTGCATATATTTGGCCCTCAAATATGGGAATGTCAAAGTTTACTTGTACCTTAAAAGGAGTGGCACCTCTAGAGTGGTTGTTGGATGTCGATGCACCACCAGTGGGAATCCGTTGAAGAATCTGGGAAAAGTTGTCCATCATCACGTTCCTTTGTTTCTCGAGGGCCTCCTCGAGCAACATTTTGATAGGATCTCCTACTCCCTCATCTTTCTTTTCTTCCCCCATGGGCAGTCATCGGGGTTTGCAAGGCTGATCTTGCAAAGGTTCAACCAGATTGAGCCCCAACTCCTTATACCCCGACCTCGTTGGGGACATGCAAAGAAGGATCGAGAATGAGCAAACCACTCTGATACCAATGATCCAGATTTATGTAGGAACACAATGAAATACATAAATACACATAAACGCAAAGATGCAGCGGAAATAAGACTTCATTTCATTAATAAAAAATGACTGAAATATGCTTACAGACATAATGGAAATAAACTAGCTAGGGCGTTGGTAGCTTATCTCTGAGAAGAGATGTGGCGGCTACTGGCCTTTGAACTATGTCACAATGAGGCTCAAAGGCCTATTATTATTGAGAAACAATGGAAAATCCTAAACATCCCAAGACCTAACCCTAGGAGATGAAACGCCAAGACTATGGGCCCTGTTTGGGTAAGTTGGTACATCAACTTCCCGAGGATGTAACTTTGGCATACGATCTCTGTTTGATGCGTTCCATACCTTGTTAGAAAGATATATCCGAGGTCTAGAAATTTTGGGTGAGCAACATGAACTATGATCCATGTTGCTCCCCGTTTTCCGAAAAAACGTCGTTTAAGGCCTCAAAATGGCTTCGGAAGTTCAGGACCCGAAAAATTGCTAAAAATAGTAAATTGTGCGGACACTGAAAAACTGAAAGAAGAAATGGTGGGGGTCCAAGTGGAATAGGTGTGTGGCCACCAATATCCACCTAGATCATTTCCCCTAGCCATAGAGAAATTTTCCTCGTAACCGAATTGGCAATTCCACTAGGGAGATCTCCTTTTTGGGGTATTGGGTGTTTTTTCTCCATGATTTTCTCTCTGTTTTCCTGAGTTTTTGTGTCAAATATTTCTTGATATCCTGTGTTTTTATTTGCATCTAATTTTCTTGGCTTAACCCTTTCCCTGGCTGTGACCTTTTGGAATACGTGGGTTTTCCCTTGACAACCACGTACATAGATGAGTTCTATGTCTTGAGGGAGCATAGATATGGGTCTGTTCCCTAAACATTCACGTACATCATCTCTTAAGTCTTTTTTCTAAGATTGGTGTTTGTGAGTCAGGTGGATATTGGTTTCCACCTACCTTTTTCAATTGGCTCAAAACAATTTTTTGGCAATTTTGGAAATTTACTATTTTTAGCAGTTTTAACTTCTGGGGCCATTTTGAAGGCCTAAATGAAGGTTTTTCGGGATCGAGATTCTAAAATAAATCCAATGGAATTAATGAACCCCCAAAATGAATCTCCTAAACAATACCTTTCCAATGGGCTATCATACGCCTAAAATGGAGATCATATGCAAAAGTTACGACCCTGGGAAGTTGATGTACTAACTTACCCAAATGGGGCCAACATGACTTTTGGTGCTTCATCTCCTAGGGTTTGGTTTTTGGAATTCTTGTTTATTGTAAAAATGTCTTCAGAGCCTCATTTTAATCATCTTCTTGTGAATGTGAGTATCCGTCACATCTCTTCTCAGAGATAAGATGCCACCATTCTAGCGAGTCTTTCACTCTGTATTTTTACAGTCTCTGTACATTTCTTTCATTAATATAAATTGTGTATTACTGTATCTCTATGTTTATGGTTTCATATATGATATATTTCTATTATATTATTGGATATCCACGATATCTTTGTGCATTTTTTATCCAGAATCGGATCCAGGAGCCTCACAGGGCTCAAAAAGGCTCAAAAATGAAAGTTCTCGTAATCGGACAAAACCAATTTCATTGCGACCGACTCGTTGTGATGATTCCAGCCATATATTCACTTTATCAAACGGGTTCCATATGCGAGAGTTATCACACTCTGACCATTTTCCCAAATAGCTAAAAAGTCAAAAAAAAAAAAATCAACAGTCAAAGGGTGATGTGGCACTCTCTGGAGGTGACACATGGCAGTGACAGAAGTGACATGTGGAAGCAATGGAAACATGTGACTAGGCAGATGATGCATACTTGGACCAATGGTAGAGTGACACTTGTCAATATTCAGACAAATGTCGTGGTGCCATGTAGCCCAGGCATGGGCAGCCACGTGGCACCCAGTCGGCAGTTGTGTGGCAAGTTTAAATTTTTTTTGGGTCCATGGGTTTTGAACCCATGACCTATGGTTAAGACAGAGCTTTAGTAATGTAAAAACCACCAACACGCCATGTTTTTGCTTGTTTAAACAAACCCACATTATAATATATACTTTGCAATGTATGTTAAGAAATGGTGCGAAGGGGGTTGGGGATGAGCCCCAACCTGTGGTCTCTTAGCATAGCACATGACCGGGGGTCTTATCCACTTAAATTGTGCATGAGGGCTACTTGTTCTAGACTTTGGTCCCATGTATCTGTCACAAATCCAGGAGCTAGCAAGATCTTAGGGCCAGCACGTAGCCCTTTGGGTTGGCTCTTAGCCATATTAAGATGTTATATGACCATTAATAGGGGGGAGCGCACCAATCTAGGGGGATAGGCCCTTTATTATTGCATAAAGTGGGTTTTAACTATGCAGTTTGGATTTTTATTTGATTTTTAGGCCTGTTAATGGAGATTTTGGGCATTATTGGGAGATATTGGGCTCTTTTTTAGCCTAGATTCTAGGAGGAAGTTGGGGATGGATAACCAACTTAAGATATATAAAAACCAGGCCTATTTGAGGCCACGGAGGAGAGTCAGAGTAGAGTTATGTTGAAGGGAAGCCAATACAAAGCCATTTTTATGCAGGGAAGTTGTTGAGGAGCAGACGCTTGCAGGCCATTTCTGGGAGCTCCGGTCATCCGTTTTGCGTGTCATTTCTTCTGCTGGGTTCTAGAGATCTGGAAGAACATGACCAGATCATTCTTGTATCCTAATGGCATTTCCTTGATGTAATCTTTTATCTTTGAATATAAATAAAGAAGCCTCCCCCACTTAGACAAAGGCCTGAAGACGTAGGCAATTTTGTGTCGAACTCCATTATCACTTCGCTTGTTATGGTTTGCTATTCTTATTGATTCAATTCATATTTGTATATTGTCTCATGGTTTCTATTCTTCTTCATTAAATCCTTCCTCTTTCATTCATCTTCATAAATGGTTAATTAACACATGCAATTAAAAACTCAACCACAGTCATTAAAAGATCTTTTCTGGATCAAGTGGTATCAGAGCTAGTTGACGTTTGGATTTGAGTTTTGCATATTAACCAAGGAAAAGATACAGAGTGGTGAAGGCGAGATTTTTGTAGAGAATAGATTAATTGGATTGAGAAATAGAGTTGCTCACAACGAGAAGATGGCATCGGAAGAAGGGCTTTCTCAGGATGAGAAAGAGTTTCAGAAAACTTTCCTTTCTATGTCGGAGATGGTGAAAGTTTTGTATGAGGATTACTTGGAATGGAAAAGACCAAATCTGGGTGAATCTTCAAAGGGAAAAAGTGAAGAGGAAGAGGATCCTCCTCAGATTCCTCCTTCACCTCCATCATCACCTCCTTCTTCTCCTTCGTCTTCAAGTTCAAGTTCTAAATCTAATGCAAAGAAACATGTTCATAAGCATAAGAATGAAATGCCATTGTTAAAAATTGATGTTAAATTGGAGTTACCCATATACTATGGTTAAGTTAATGCAAAGAGACTTGAAAATTGGTTCAGGTAGATGGAGGCTTACTGCAGTGTGCAACATATCAAGGATGAGGCCACACAAATCAAGTTGGCATCTTTGAGACTTGCAGGCACAACTCTCATCTAGTGGAAAAGTAAGTTGCAAAATGGAATGCAACAAGTGGGTAATGTATTTCCATCATGGGAAAGCTCCATTTCTACACTTAGGAAACAATTCTATCCTTTGGGTTATAAAGAAAAAGCATTAACTGAATGGAAATCCTTAAAACTAAGAAAAGGACAAACAGTGCAAGAGTATACTGATGGCTTTCGAAAAATGGCATTGATGTTAGATATCCGTTTACATACATAAGAAAACCTTATGAATTATATAGGAGGTTTACCTACCCATATTAGAAATATTGTATTCATGTTTGGACCCACTAACCTTGATGAGGTTTATGTTCAAACAACGTATATTGAAGCAGGGAAAGCAAGTGTATCAAGGGGAATCGTCTTCAAGGAAAGGGGACAAGTGGAAATGGCATGGAAAGAATTCAAATGCAGTGGCAAGAAAGGATGAGAAGCCCTCTTGCAAGCATTGCAAGAAAGAGGGATATGATGAGGACATATGTTGGCAACTGCATCCAGAGAAGAGGCCAAAGTGGTTCAAGGAAAAGAAGGGAATACAAACAGTGGCAGTGCTAACAAGACCCATAGACTTGGGATCGGATTCAGGTGATGAATCAAAGATCTCATTGTTTGGTATGACAGGTAAAATTGGTAAAGGCATTGATTGTAGAAGTAGCTTGTTTCATATAAGGATCATCATGCGACACACTAAGATAGACACATTAATCGACAGTGGATCTCAATCTAATCTAATCTCAGAAGAATCAGTTAAGCAATTGGGGTTAAAAAGACAAGTACATCATAAGCCTTACACACTTAAATGGATAAGCAATCATCATCAAATGCACATAACAAAGCAGTGCACAATCAAATTTGAAATTTCATCTAAGTACATGGATGAAGTAACATGTGATGTAGTGTCATTAAGTGAATGTGGAATGGTCTTAGGTAGTCCATACTTATATGATCGTAAGGCAATCTTGTACAGGACAAAGAATCAATATCAGTTAAACAAAGCAGGTCAAAATTATGTGGTTCATGCTCATCATATTAAGGAAAATAAAACACTTCAAACAATGGAACAATTAAAGAAGACAGTGCAAGAAAACAACAACCCAATAATTGTTTCAAATGAAGTAATAAATCTTAAGCAAGAACAGGAAATGATTGTTGAATTGAAAATCAATCATAAGTTGCTTCAAGATAAGCTCATGTCGTGCAAATAATACAAGTATATCATCTCATTTGCAGTCGTCTTTTTGATGCTATCATTAGTAGTGTTGTCTACATGGATGATCTTGGCTTAAGTAAGATGTAATAGGGTTCAAATGGCTAGCAATATGTTGTCAATTGTCATGATTTTGTTACAATTGATCTTGATGAGACAGGTGCACATGAAAGAGTTTAGAGGACAAGTCAGGTGGCCTATCACGAGCTTGTTGATTGGTCAGTAACCTTTTGGGGAGCAAAAGGACCTTTAGTGGGGAGGTGTGATCTAGAATTGGATCCAGGAGCCTCACAGGGCTCAAAAAGGCTAAAAAATGAAATTTCTCAAAATCAGACAAAACCAATTTCATTGCAACCATCTTGTCGCACTGATTTTGACCATATATTCACTTTCTCAAACGAGTGTAGTATGTGAGAGTTATCACACTCTGACCGTTTTCCCAAACAACTAAAAATTCAAAAAAAAAGTCAATAGTCAAAGGGTGATGTGGCACTCTCTGGAGGTGACACTTGGCAGTGAAAGAAGTGACATGTGAAAGCAGTGGCGACATGTGACTGGGCAGATGATGCATACTTGGACCAATGGCAGAGTGACACTTGTCAATATTCGGACAAATGTGGTGGTGCCATGTGGCCCAGGCATGGGCAGCTGCGTGACACCCAGTCAGCAGTTGTGTGGCAAGTTTAAAACATTTTGGGGTCCATGGGTTTTGAACCCACAACCTATGGTCAAGCCATAGCTTTCGTAAAGGAAAAACCACCAACGCGCCATTTTTTTGCTTGTTTAAACAAACCCACATTATAATATATACTTTGCAATGTATGTTAAGAAATGGTGCAAAGGGGACTAGGGATGAGCCCCAACCCATGGTCTCTTAGCATAGCACATGACCGAATGGCTTCTCCACTTGAATTGCGTGTGAGGGCTACTTGTTCTAGACTTTGGTCCCATGTATCTGCCACGAATCAAAGAGCTAGCAAGATCTTAGGGCCAGTGCGTAGCCCTTTGGGCTGACGCTTGGCCATATTAAGATGCCATATGACCATTAATAGGGGGGGGGTGCACTAGTCTAGGGGGATAGGCCCTTTATTATTAAAGAAAGTGGGTTTTAACTATGCAGTTTGGATTTTTATTTGATTTTTAGGCCTGTTAAGGGAGATTTTGGCCATTATTGGGAGATATTGGGCTCTTTTTTAGCCCATATTTTGGGAGGAAGTTGGGGATGGATAACCAACTTCATATATATAAAAAATAGGCATGTTTGAGGCCATGGAGGAGAGTCAGAGCAGAGTTATGCTGAAGGGAAGCCAAGCCAAAGCCATTTTTATGCAGGGAAGTTGTTGAGGAGCAGATGCTTGCGGACCATTTCTAGGAGCTTCGGTCATCCATTTTCCGTGTCGTTTATTTTTTTGGGTTCTATATATCTGGAAGCACATGACCATATTAGTATTGTAGCCTAATGGCACTACTTCGATGTAATTTTTGAGCTTTGAACATAAATAAAGAAGCCTCCCCCACTGAGACAAAGGCCCGAAGACGTAGGCAATTTTGTGTCGAACTCCATTATCACTTCTCTTGTTATGGTTTGTTTTTCTTATTACTTCAGTTTAGATCTGTATATTTTCTTATGGTTTCTATGATTCTTCAGTAAATCCTTCCTCTTTCATTCAGCTTCATAAATGGTTAATTAACACATGCAATTAAAAACTCAACCAAGGTCATTAAAAGATCTTTTTGGATCAAGTGGTATCAGAGCTAGTTGACATTTGGATTTGAGTTTTGCATGCTAACCAGGGAAAAGATACAGCATGGTGAAGGTGAGATTGTTGCAAAGAATCCATTAATTGGATTGAGAAAGAAAGCTTCTTATAGAGATAAGATGGCATGGAAAGAAGGGCTTTCTCAGGATGAGAAAGAGTTTCAGAAAACTTTCCTTTCTGTGTTGGAGATGGTGAAAGTTTTGTATGAGGATTACTTGGAACGGACAAGACCAAATCTAGGTGAATATTCAAAGGGAAAAAGTGAAGAGGAGTAGGATCCTCCTTAGATTCCTCCTTCACCTCCATCATCACCTCCTTCTTCTCCTTCTTCTTCAAGTTCAAGTTCTAAATCTAATGCAAAGAAACATGTTCATAAGCATAAGAATGAAATGACATTGTTAAAACTTGATGTTAAATTTGAGTTACCCATATATGATGGTGAATTTAATGCAAAGAGACTTGACAATTGGGTCAGGTAGATGGATTTTTATTGCAGTGTGCAACAGATCAATGACGAGGCCACACAAATCAAGTTGGCATCTTTGAGACTTGCAAGCACAACTCTCATCTGGTGGAAAAGTAAGTTGCAAAATGGAACGCAACAAGTGGGTAATGTATTTCCATCATGGCAAAGCTTCATTTTTGCACTTAGGAAACAATTCTATCCTTTGGGTTATAAAGAAAAAGCATTAACTGAATGGCAATCCTTAAAACTAAGAAAAGGATAAACAGTGAAAGAGTATACTAATGGCTTTTGAAAAATGGCATTGATGTTAGATATCCCTTTACATACACAAGAAACCCTTATGAAGTATATAGGAGGTTTACCTACCCATATTAGAAATATTGTATTCATGTTTGGACCCACTAACCTTGATGAGGTTTATGTTCAAGCAACATATATTGAAGCACGGAAAGCAGGTGTATTAGGGGGAATTGTCTTCAAGGAAAGAGGACAAGCGGAAATGGCATGGTAAGAATTCAAATGCAGTGGTAAGAAAGGAAAAGAAGTCCTCTTGCAAGCATTGCAAGAAAGAGGGACATGATGAGGACAGATGTTGGCATTTTCATCTCGAGAAGAGGCCAAAGTGGTTCAAGGAAAAGAAGGGAATGAAAATAGTGGAAGCGGCAACAAGACCCACAGACTTGGGATCGGATTCAGGTGATGAATCAAAGATCTCATTGGTTGGTATGACATGTAAAATTGGTAAAGGCATTGATTGTAGAAGTAACGTGTTTCATATAAGGACCATCATATGACACACTAAGATAGACACATTAGTCGATAGTGGATCTCAATCTAATCTAATCTCAAAAGAATTGGTTAAGCAATTGGGGTTAAAAACACAAGTACATCATAAGCCTTACACACTTAAATGGGTAAGCAGTCATCATCAAATGCACATAACAAAGCAGTGCACAATCAAATCTGCAATTTCATCTAAGTATGTGGACGAAGCAACATGTGATGTAGTGTTGTTAAGTGAATGTGGAATGGTCTTAGGCAGTCCATACTTATATGATCGTAAGGCAATCTTCTACAGGACAAAGAATCAATATCAGTTAACCAAAGCAGGTCAAAATTATGTGGTTCATGCTCATCATGTTAAGGCAAATAAAACACTTCAAACAATGGAACAATTAAAGAAGGCAGTGCAAGAAAACAACAAACCAATAATTGTTTCAAATGAAGTAATCAATCTTAAGCAAGATCAAGAAATGATTGTTGAATGGAAAATCAATCATAAGTTGCTTCAAGATAAGCTCATGTCGTGCAAATATTACAAGTATATCAGCTCATTTGCAGTCGTCTTTTTCATGCTCTCATTAGTAATGTTGTCTACATGGATGATAGTGGCTTTAGTAAGATGTAATAGTGTTTAAATGGCTAACAATATACTGTCAATTGTCATGATTGTGTTACAATTGATCTTGATGAGGTAGGTGCACATGACAGAGTTTAGAGGACAAGTCGGGTGGCCTATCCTGAGCTTTTTGACTGGTCAGTAACCTTTTGGGGACCAAAAGGTCCTTTAGTGGGGAGGTGTGATCTAGAATCGGATCCAAGAGCCTCACAAGGCTTAAAAAGGCTCAAAAATGAAAGTTCTCAGAATTGGACGAAACCAATTTCATTTTGACCAGCTCGTTGGGCTGATTCCGACCATATATTCATTTTCTCAAATGGGCGATGTATGCGAGATTTATCGCACTCTGACTGTTTTCCCAAACAACTAAAAAGTAAAAAAAAAAGTCAATAGTCAAAGGGTGACGTGGCACTCTCTGGAGGTGACATGTGGCAGTGAAAAAAGTGACATGTGGAAGCAGTGGCAACATGTGACTGGGAAGATGATGCATACTTGGACCAATGGCAGAGTGACACTTGTCAATATTCAGACAAATGTGGTGGTGCCATGTGGCACCCAGTCAGTAGTTGTGTGGAAAATTTCAAAAATTTTGGGGTCCATGGGTTTTGAACCCATGACCTATGGTCAAGCCAGAGCTTTAGTAATGGAAAAACCACCAACACGCCATGCTTTGGCTTGTTTAAACAAACCCACATTATAATATATACTTTGCAATGAATGTTAAGAAATGGTGCAAAGGGGGCTGGGGATAAGATCCATCCCGTGGTCTCTTAGCATAGCACATGACCGGGGGGATTATCCACTTGAATTTCACATGAGGGCTACTTATTCTAGACTTTGGTCCCATGTATCTGCCACGAATCCAGGAGCTAGCAAGATCTTAGGGCCAGCACGCAGCCCTTTGGGTTGGCGCTTAGCCATATTAAGATGTCATATGACCATTAATAGGGGGAGAGCACACCAGTCTAGGGGCATAGGCCCTTTATTATTGCCGAAAGTGGGTTTTAACTATGCAATTTGGATTTTTAGTTGATTTTTAGGCCTGTTAATGGAGATTTTGGCCATTATTGGGAGAAATTGGGCTCTTTTTGAGCCCAGATTTTGGGAGGAAATTAGGGATGGATAACCAACTTCAGATATATAAAAATTAGGCATGTTTGAGGCCATGGAGGAGAGTCAGAGAAGAGTTATGTTGAAGGGAAGCCAAGCCAAAGCCATTTTTATGCAGGGAAGTTGTTGAGGAGCAGACGCTTGCGGGCCATTTCTGGGAGCTCTGGTCATCCGTTTTGCATGTTGTTTCTTTTGTTGGGTTCTAGAGATATGGAAGAACATGACCAAATCAATCTTGTATCCTAATGGCACTAATTTGATGTACTTTTTGAGATTTTAATAGAAATAAAGAAGCCTCCCCCACTGAGACAAAGACCCGAAGACGTAGGCAATTTTGTGTCGAACTTCGTTATCACTTCTCTTGTTATGGTTTTCTATTTTTATTGCTTCAGTTCAGATCTGTATATTTTTTTATGGCTGCTATACTTCTTCATTAAATCCTTCCTCTTTCATTCATCTTCATAAATGGTTAATTAACACATGCAATTAAAAACTCAACCACAATCATTATAAGATCTTTTTCAGATCAATTTCTTTATTATATATCCACTCTCATTTTCATGCCAAAAGTAATATGGATCATTGGTATTAGAGTAGGCTGCTCTTGATCATTTTTCATTCCATGTCCTCGACAAGGTCCGAGTATAGCAAGTTGGGTCTCAAGATTTTCTCTCTTGAATAAAATCTCTCTCGCACACCCAAGAAACCCTCAATGGCAGAAGAAAAGAAAAACAACGGAGCACATGATCCTATCAATATGTTGCTTGAGCATGCTCTCACGCAACAGAAGGACGAAAAGATGGAGAATTTTTCCCACATCCTTCAATGTCTGCCGATAGTAGCAGGTGCATATTCATCAAGCGGCCACTTTGGAGGCACCTCGCCTTTCAAGATACAAGTTAATTTTTATATTCTTGTATTTGAAGAACAAATATATGCAGAAGCCCTAGAAAAATTGTTAACTCTGATAGAATTTTATGTCTTTGTTCACAATTTTTTTGATAGAGAAAAATCACCTCCACACACCTTAAAGCTCTGCCTCATGTCAAACATTGGTGGGAAACTCACTGGGAGCGAATTTCCAAAGAGGAGTCTGGAATATATGGGGCCGAGCCCACTTGGGATTTTTTTGTGGATGCGGTAAAGGAACAATATTACCATGTTGGCAACTATGAGGACTAGTATATGAGATGGACCACACTGGGGCAAGAGAGGGGCCAAGAAGTTTTAGAGTTCACCAATACCTTCCATACCTTGTGCACCAAGCTTGGTATCAACTACTTTGAATGATATTTGGTTCTGAAATACCGTGGGACTTTACATAGATACATCCAAATTGAAATGGATTTTCTGGACATCTCATCACTTGGTGCTTCTTATCGATATGCTATTAAAATTGAGCAGAAATTTAAGCACCAGAACAAACAAGATTTCAGGTCTACATATCTGCAACAAACAAAGTATGACAAATACGGCCCTAACAAATAGTCTCCCGAAAACAAGTCCAAGCCACAGGAAACGAAGGGTCATGGGAAGACAAAGAAGGACATTGGAAAAAGGTGCAATTCCCACAAAATCCCCTGGCACAACACTGATGAATGTCGCTCAAAACAGCCATTGGTGGCCGAGATCAAAGATAGATCATTGACATAGATCCCACTGTTATTATTGCGACCACAACAATTCAAACAAAAGAACCAACAGATCCTGAAGAGGGGGAGCGCCTTTTTCATTCACATATGTGGGTGAAGGGGACCCTACTTCATTTTATTGTTTATAGCGGAAGCCATAAGAACCTCATCTGAGCAGAGGTCATCAAACAGTTTGGATTGTCAACAACACCACACCGACACCCATACAACATCGGGTGGCTTCACCAAGGACGAGATCTTCGTGCCAGCCAACAGTGTCAATTGTCATATGACATCCATCCCTTCAAGGATGAGGTATTATGTGATATTTCCCCATTGGATGTCTATGATGTTCTCTTGGGCCAACCATATATGTGTAAGCGCCATCTTGTTTATGAGTCTCGACCCTGCAGTGTCATTGTTTCTCTAGGGGGTCATCTCTACAGATTATCAGAGGTAGTTCCGACTATTGTTCCACCTAAAAAGTGCCACAAGGTAGTATCTCATACTACACAATTCAACTTCTTCACAATCTATTCAAAAGGTGAACAAAAGGATACTGCAACCACTATAGCCTTGACCCAAGCACCTTCTATCCAACAAAAGAAGGTCAACAAGAATGTAGAAAAGTGTAAAGATTCCTTATTCACAAAAGAATCTCATGTATCCAGACTGGTTAAAAAGGTCCAACCCTTCGAGCCACATTCTCATGATAGCCTTCCACAAATTGAGCAGCGCAACGTCTCCAGCAAGGCAAGGAACTCACCAAGATTCAGATTCAGGAAACACTTTTTCCTCTCCCCCAAGAACTCATCACAATGGAGACCATTGCTTCCTAAGGAGGGAGGATTGATCCAAGTGGATATCAGTGGCCACCCACATTTTTCAATTGGCTCAAAATAGTTTTCTGGCAATTTTGGCAATTTACTAAATTTTTAGCAGTTTTAACTTCCAGAGCCATTTTAAGGGCCTAAATGAAGGTTTTCGGGATCGAGATTCTCAATGATAGATGAAGGAATGATTGAGACCCCAAAATGAATCTCCTTGACGATACATTTCCAAGGGGCTATCATACGCCTAAAATGGAGATCGTATGCAAAAGTTACGACCCTAGGAGTTGATGTACTAACTTACCCAAATGGGGCCCACATGACTTTTGGTGCTTCATCTCCTAGGGTTAGGTTTTTGGATGTCTAGGGTTTTTGGCATTCCTTTTTATTGTGAAAAGTCCTTCAGAGCCACATTTTAATCATCTTCTTGGGAATGCGAGTAGTTGTCACATCTCTTCTTAGAGATAAGTTGTCGCCATTCTAGTGAGTCTTTCACTTTGTATTTTTATAGTATCTGTACATTTATTTCATTAATATAAATCATGTGTTACTGTATCTCTATGTTTATGGTTTCATATCTGATATATTTCTATTATATTATTGGATATTTGTGATATCTCTGTGCATTTCTTTATTATATCTCCTCTCTCATTTCGTGCCAAAAATAATCTGGATCAATTTGTTGGTTAAGTTTTACTAGTTGTTGAGACTTCTTGGGTCCCTATTCTGATGCTTAAGTGCCTACAAAGTGATAGGAAGACTTTTTATTGTTGAACTCCTTTCTTGTTATCTTTCTCATTTGTTTTCCCTGCATATTTGTCTAAGTAGTTACTTCTTGGTATCATGCTTGTCTTGTCTCCTTTTTCTTACAGTAGGGTATTTTTAAGAGGTTCTTTATTCAACCCTTGCATTTTTCGTTCTTTATAATGAAAATAGAAAAATAATTTCTTTCTTTCATTTTACATATGGAATTTTCACGTTTGGCTGCTTTAAAATAGTTTTGGAATATTAGGAAAGACTACAATTAATTTAAATTGTAGAGATTACATCTTAGAAACAACATTTAGAAGCATACCATCTCATTGAAAATCAAGACTAGTCATTAGCAGTGTTTTTACATTTTCTTATTTTATGCTAAGTCATTGTACTATCAATTTCACAATCACACCTCTCGAGTAAGAAGAAGCCATTAAAATTAATGTTGAATAATTAAAATTGATTAGAAACAATTTTATTTTTCAGGGTACACAAACAAGTATAGGACCTAGTGCCTTGGAATAGGATTTTGTGAGTAAAATTCTCCAAGGATATAAAATGGAACGTATGTGTCTGAAGAGGGAGTGGTGAAACCCATTATATACTTGGTGTCCTCAGGAGGCTCCATTCATACTGGTGTTAAGCATGAGGTCATGTGAATTTGGTTGTAGAGATATCCCTCTACTACCTTCCTAGCGTCAGAGAAAGTTCTTGGGTTATGTTCGTATTTGGGGGTCTTTCTAGTACCTTTACCTCCTTGAGATGCGGTTCTTTCGAGATTTGTGGCTTTTCTATCTTTCCCATATGGTGGACTAGAATTGTGAATGCTCGCTTGTGCATTGGTTATATCATGGTGACTCTAGTTGCTTTACCTAGGCAACCACATAGGTTGCTTGTAGTGGTTATTCTGCAGGTACCCTGAGTCATATAGGGATCGAAAAACACACATACTTTATGGAGGATTTCCTCTCCATAGGTATCTGACCGGGTGTGTTGTGAATCCTATGTGGGTCCTTATAACTGGTTATGATACCTCCACTCTATTTTTTCAGAGTCTCAAGCCCCTCTTGGGTGAGGCATACTTACTTTAGTTCGGGAGGTCCCTTTCAACCATTATATATTGTTTGTGTGCATTGGATTTTATCTTTATTTAGGAGTGTTCTCCTTGATTATTAGTTGGCCTTAGGATTTTGTAATGTGTCATGATTTTTTCTCTGCTATGGTTGGTGGAGCCCTTGTGACTCCCTCAGTTAGTGCTACCCCACCCATGGTCTCTGGTCAGTCCATGGGGACGGATCCTTTTGTATTTCTAATTGGTACATGGAATCATAATTCTCAGTTGATTCCTTGGGCCTATAATCCTTTCTCTTTTGGTATGCTAGGCACAACGTCACATTTGTCATCCTCTGTTTCGATGTCTTTTGTGAATCCTAGTTTTGGGTTTGGGGGCATGATGCCTCGTTATTATCATTTTTCATTTAGTGGGGGTTGTATCTCTCAACCAAATCCTATGATAGGAGGTTGGAATCCTCCTTCCTCTGAACCCAATCCTAGATTCTCTTTTCTAGGATCGAGTGCTCAAATGGGTGGTCCTTCTACTTCCTATATCCCATCCATCTATCCTTCTTCTACTATGCTGGTTACTACGAATGCTTTTCTCATCTTGAACCTCCTTCTATCCTTTGGTGTTTCATCTACAGGGAGTCATTTTTGTAGTATGGGAAACCCCTTGCACAGAGTTCCTTCATCTGGGGGAAACATATATCCTCACATGAGTAGCCCTTGTCATGTCACTTTCTCTTTGTAAGCGAATTCCTCGGTGACGAGGCCCTTAAAACCCTTTATGAATTAGTTTGGAGGAGGATACTATTGTGTGGGACATGGCCATGGTGTATACCAAAACCCTTCTTGGCCCGTAATATCTAAAAATAAGTCTTTCCTAGAACCATGGTATCATATGCCACAATCATCCATTGCAAGTCATACTGGAAGCACACGTCCAGTCACTGCAATTCATACTAGAATCAAGTCACCAACCTATGATAGTCATGTTGGATACCTATCACTAGCCTCTACAAGTCATGCTGGACACAAGAAACCAACCACTACATGTCATGCTGGGGGCACAACTCTAGTCACTGTGAGTCACACTGGAATTATATCACCAACTTATGTTAGTCATGTTGGATATAGGTAAAAAACCTATGAAAGTCATGTTGAAGACCATCAACCAGTCGTCTCATGTCATTTTAGGGGCAAAACTCTAGTCACTGCTTGTCACACAGGAAAAACATCACCAAGCTCTGCAATTCATGTTGGATATTTTCTACTAGCCTCTACAAGTCATGTTAGGAACATGTAACCAACCACTGCAATTCATGATGTTGTAGATATTGTATATGCGACGTCATTCAAAGACAAGTAGCAAATGTGCTAAATGTTTTAATGCTTCTTTGACCGAATGGTGAGGTCATATAAGTAAGCTAGGATGATGTGAGAAAGATCATGGAAGAAATATTGCATGGCACATTGGAAAGTGGCTCCAACATTCTTTATCCCAAATGGAATGACCCGATATGAAAAATCACCCCAAGGGGTGGTGAATGTTATTTTGTATTGGTCTACTTGGTGGATCTAGATCTGATTGTAGCCAGAGAAGTTGTCCATTAGTGAAAATATTTCATGTTGGTGCAAATATTGATGAATTGGTCTATGAATGGAGTAGGAAAAATTTCCTTCAGACAAGCTTGGTTAAGGTCGAAAAAATCCATACAAATGTGGATTGCACCCTAAGTTTTGTTGGAGAACATTTGGTTCAAGAACCAAGATATATATGCAATGGGATATATGAACCTAGTAGAGTATATCTTGTCAATTTCAACTTTAATAAACATGGAATTTGAGGGATGTAGTGGTATTTTATGTTGACAAATGGGGGCAGCATCGGGCCATGCATCGATGCAATGTTCGACAATGGCTGGGTCTAATCAAGGAATTTGTGTATATGACTAGGCGAAAACATCTTGGAAATCCTGAAAGAGATATTTGTAAGTGGAAATTTCTTTAGGAGAACATGTGGCATCGAGGGTAATATATTAGATGGCCCCGTGTTTGACTAAGATGTCAACTTTGATGGTAGGGGATATGTTCACCATGTTCCCTTCTTCAAAATAATTGAGTGTGGGGATTGGATTTTTGAACCAATCCACATATTTGGGAGGGATGAAATATTTGGTTTCAATCGTATAGATATGAGTGTCTAGGCATGGTAGAAATGTTTCTTGCGATAAGAAGAAAGACTTGTGATGCATGGAATCCCATGGGAGATCTGGTGTTTTCACGGATTCTAATATGTCTTCTTTGGATTGGAAGATATGGGAGAGCAATGGGTCCTTAAAGGTTGGGTTGGTAATATGGGATGTGTTATTTTTAATATTAGTGATGATGTTGACGTCTATGGAAGGTGTATGAGATGAGGATGGGTGATCATTAGTTCTTTCCAAGGTAAGTGGTCCTTCAGGAGGGGGTTGAGGGATTTCACTAGACGACATGAGCTAGATATCCATATATGTATGTGGGGTATAAAGGATAAGAGGAGGAATAATCTTGTCAATGGGAATTACTAGAAAGTTAGGTGGATTCAGGGGAAATTATTTGGATAGTTCACGTATGGGAATGGCTAGTGGAGTCAAAGGATGAGGGATTGGCCTTGATATGGTATGTCCCACTTGTGGAGGTATGACCATTGTCAGGTCATTAGGAGTGGGATTTGATGTGGTAACATGCGACAAGGTAGCCATGTGTCAAGCCTGAGAAGTGATAATGAGAGGGAATATAAATGTGAAATGGTTTGTTTGATCACACAATGCACAAGGGCGTCTTATCTGTTAATTTACTGACGTAGTGTTGGCAGCCATAATATAATCTCTATTTTTACAAGCTACCTACACATGGTTTTTAAATTCTCATTAAATGACACTTGTTACCCGTCGCTTTCTACGTACCTGCTTTTCGTTTTTTTGTTTTCATGACTGTAAGCATGAAAACTCACAGCTGGAATTCGTGTTTGATTTCATTAAAAGGTTAATGTTCATATGGTCTATTGTCGAGTTGTCGTATT
Organism: Picea engelmannii; assembly: GCA_009831015.1. Classification (NCBI taxonomy): domain Eukaryota; kingdom Viridiplantae; phylum Streptophyta; class Pinopsida; order Pinales; family Pinaceae; genus Picea; species Picea engelmannii. The sequence continues at coordinate 2,494,579 of ML777185.1, forward strand.
TTGCTATGAACATGGTTATAACCCCTTGGTCTTGAACACGCTTTGGTCACATGAGTATTAAACCGCCACCCATTTAGCATTCGACTAATGTTAATGGGGTTTTGATTTATAAAATTTTTGATTCAATTGTTTATTTGACATATTAATTTTTTTATCAAATCATGGATATGCATACTCTTGTTTTCAACTATTATGATCTTTGTGCGTACCATTATGCCGAGGTGTCATTCCAAGTACAACGTGGTTTTATGCTTTTGCATGGCCTCGATCTACACGACTTCTCTCACACGCATGGTAATTAACACTCCCGCCTACCATTTCGAATTGTTTTTGCATTGCATTGGGGAAGCTCGAGGCAATGGCTCTGTGTTTATTCTATCAAACCCTACCTCTGAATCCTTTGTCGATTCCTTATTGTTAGCCATGGATCATGTGGTGAGGATTGAGCCCAACGGTGTCCAGACATTGTTATCATTTGATAATGCCAAAGATGACTTAGAGAGGAATGGCTGGCATCTGTTTGTTGAAAAGTTCGAGGGTTTTAATTTAACAGTTGCTCAAGAATTCGCGTTGACATTCGATGGTTGCAGAGAAAAAATAGGTCTGTGCAGTTGGAAGTAATTGAAGACTTCTTAAAGCTAACCCCATAATTTCCTCCCAGAGACACGTTTTTGAGTGAGCGATTCTGAGATTGTTTTTTGAATTAGATCAAACCCTTGAAAACCCAGAACCGAAATGAGCCCTTTTAACTTCAATACGGGCGGTTTCCCTAGAAATTGGGTCATTACAGAGATATAGCTCGTCCTTTAGAAGTCAAATCTCAGATTTTCTCTGTGGCTAAAAGGTGCGTTTTGGTCTATTTGCAATTGTTGAAACGTTTATTACCACTCCAGGCATGTGCCTCAGAACCCCTCTCACCCATCCAGCCTTATGCCTCAGCCTCCTTATATGAAACCTTGATCAATCCAAAGGATTTTCAACCAGTCTATCAACAAGTTATACATCTACAAGACCTGTGATATTTAAAAAAAAAATGTGAAAGCAACCACAGCTATCATAATTTCCAAATTTTCTTGACATAATTCAATTTGTAATTTGAGGTATGAATTAGTTAGCATAATCATTTGTTGTTTTTAGAGTAGGATATTTGGTTTGATTAGATAAAATGTTTTTATTATTGGAATTAGTTTCTTTTATTTTCTAAGATTGCATGTGTTATTTTAACTAGCTACAGATTCTGTAGCTAGTTACAAAAATTCGAATTACTTGTTTTAATAACTGAAAATGCATCTGAAATATTTTATTCTTATGTGTTTTCAGGAACCTATGATTTCTAAGGGATATTTGAACCATTGGTGGCATCTCTCAACATGCTATCTTTATGTTGTTTTAGAATAGGCTGTTAGTTTTGATATCTAGTAGAATCTGGGAGGTTGCATCCCCCACATTTTTTGGAACAAATTAGATGATATCCACAGGAAACGTTTTGATCATGCAACCTATATAAATGTATTGTTTTGTAAACTAAAATCCATCACTGCCTGGGAGCAAAAAACTATGGATTTATGATTGACGTACTTGAATGGAATTTGATATTTGCACAGCTTTAGCTTCGATATACCGTATTTTTATTCAACTTATGGTCATTTCGATTCGCAATTAAATTGTGACTACTTTAGATATCATGGTTTATTGCAGATTGGTGTGATGAAATTTATATGATATCCATGTTTTATGTCCCTTATATAACATATAGTAATTACTTTGTTCAAAATTGAGATTAGAAGATTTATCTTCTTTATTCGTTGAACATTTATACACAAATTTTCATAGCCGGATTTATCTCAATGTGGCCATTTGTGAAATTAAAAAATTGTTGTTGCTACATCTCTTACATGTTCTATCATTAGCATTCAATCATTACTGCTTTCCGTTTACAAGAAGCATTTGGAAGATCTGTTGTGGTTTACCCCATCAAACAGTGAAATTGGATACTGTACGCAGGACGAATAGGAGATGCGATTACAGGTCAGTTTGCTAGTTTTATTTTATTAGTTTAATCAATATAGAAATTCCATGTAATCTAAACACATTTTACTATTCATCTCTATTTTCAATTAGGCAGTTAGCTAGTTCGTTTCTTGTTTATAAACGTTATAAAAAATCAAAAAGACTGAATGATAGTTTTGTTGTCATAAATCAATCCATATTTGATTTTCGCAGGTTTAGATTAAAATTTGCATTCTGTAAATATTATGCATATATTATAGATATAATCATATGCACATATAATAAGTAGAGCTATTTTATAAATATTAGTTAGTAAATTGTAAGTATATTTTAGATTTGTATATAGTTTTCAGCGAGTGTTTTTCATTAAGTTATCTTCTTTAGTTTTGTTTTTCACTTTCTTAGGACTTATATCGGCTAACGGAGCCGCTAAACCCATCGGAGTGGATTAATCCAAATGGCTTGGGTTAAGTAGACAACCCCGAACCAGATTCACTCCTCCAGTTGACGAGCGGTCAATTTCGCCCATCAACACGTAGAAACATAATAAATGTCAGTAAAATTTGTGGAAGTAGGTGGCTCTTGTGAGGATGCAGGCAATGTAGTCTGGTGTATTGTTGCTAAAGTCTCTTGAAATTGAGGTAGATATGGGTATTGATGGGTGTAATGGCCATATTTTGTGTAGATGGCACAAGCATAATTGGTTAAAATACCTTTTTGTTTGGATGAAGAAGGTTATGTGGTTGCGGGTGATACTATCGGGGGTAGGTAGTAATGGCATTGTTTTGGGAAGTGGAATACAATTTTGTATCTTTGGAAAAGTGGGGAAAAGATTGGTTGGGTGTCCCCTTTCTTTCAGGTTGGATGCAAGGTTGAGGAATTTTGTTGGACTCCTTTTTCTTTTGGGTGCCTCTATTGTTGGTTGTGTTTCCCACTTTGTTGGCATTAATTTCCCCAACTGTGTGACCAGTTGGAGGAGTTGATGTTTGAGGCATTGGTTGCATGGGAAATACCTTTGATGGAGGGGAAATGGATGGAACCAATACCGTAGAGGGTGTCTCTAAATACCAAATGGGGATGGCTATCACCATGTTTGGCAAGGTGAGGGTAGCGACAACCTAATATGCTGAGACTCTGGGTGGGGTGAAAGAAGAAAATTTGGGTTAGGGCTTGAGGGGCCATTTTCCAAATGGGTGATGGGAACCTAGTCATTGGATTTAGTTTATGTTTGGGAGGTGACATGGAAATCTATGGGGTATATTGAGGTAGGAAATCCTATCTATCCACTTGGGGGATGTGTACTTTGGGGGAAGACTCATCAGGGATTTCTACGCCATCTGAGGTAACAACACACACCTGTGCTAATCTAGTGTGTAAGGGAGAAGGGGTATATCCTTTATAAGGACCCATTAGAGAGGGGTCTCTAAATATTCCTGGCCCAATGTCAGCAATGGATGACATGTCAGAACTAGAATTTATGAGGGGGATGACGTTGTCTATTTTCCCAGAATGATTGGGTTCATAGTGAGTTAACTGGTCAATGGTGATGATATTCCAATTGCGAGGGAAAATCATAGGGAATAAAATGGAAGATGCGAAATCTTTCATGGAATACATGTAACTACTCCCAAAGAGGATATTGTAATTGAGCGGGGCATCGATTACTTATATATCAATGAAAACTTTTTTTCCCCCATGTTCTACTGGGACATTTTGGTAGAGGCATTCTGGTTGGGATGGAAGACCATCGTATGCCCTAAGGGTAATGGTGGATGGGAGGAGTTATGGGCACCCAAGTTGTTTCCATACTGTTTTAGACATGATGCATGTAGATGCCCCTTCATCGATGATGTACCGATGGATTGGGTGGTTTCAAATCTTGACAAGTATTTGGAAAGCCACCAATGATGGGAGGTGTGGTTCGCTATTATCCAAGTCAAAAGTGATCAGATAGGTATTTGATTGGTCAATTTCTCCTAAGGTTAAAAGTAGGGGTTTTGTAACTTCCCCAGCCACCGCGAGGCCAGGAAACGTCACTTAGTAAACACACTTTTCACTTTGATACCAATTATTCCCCAGCCTTAAATCACCAGGCCAGGCGATGCCACTGAATAAATTTCATGCTCTGATACCAATCTGTGATAGCCCTAGACTTAATATAATGGCCTATGCCATACAAAGATACTTGTGGAAACATCATACACATCCATATGAACATGGAAATGACAATTATCATATATATATATATAAACATATACATATGACATCTTCTAATAATACACATATTAATTTGGAAATAATAGTAAGCCTACACATACAACATATACAATATATCCATGCATTACTCATCAATTATAAGACATGTACAATTATACAACATGTAAATGAACATAGAAGTGGTACTTATATTTTAACAGAAGACCACCAACTGCATCCAGACCTTCCATGAACCTCCCATCCATAAACCATGATGTTCATCATGCTCAGCAGTGGGTCACCCTCGAGATGGGACTAAACTCCACCGATCAAGGGATTCATAGGATTGGCAAGGAAAACATGAAGGTCACATAGATCAATAGGAAGGATTGTCTCCCAGGAGCCACTTACGCCCACAACCCATAGACCCTCATTCCACACATGCATGTCCCACCCCAAGAGTGTACACCTTCACTATCACAAGTCCATCGGTTGTCCCCCTCCCTTCCAGGGCTTAAACAATAGTCTGGACCGAAAGTCTTAGAGTATTGTAGCTTCTATGGGACTCCCTCCAGAAGAACTCATTTCCTCAACACACTCTCTCACCTAGAGAGAGTTGCTCATAGGCTTGACAACCTACCTCTTCTATCCATCTCCTAAATATAGATGGTAACCACCAGAACAAAAATTGGGTATGGTCTCTAGTAATGATAGCAAGTTGTTGCACCCTTTTCGTCACCTTGGTGAGCAAATAAGAGGTGCTTACATGCCCAGTTGGGTCATGCTTAGCATGACAGCTATAGAGGAAAGAGTTAGAGAAATAAAAACAAAACTATAAGCAAGAATTAAACTAATAACAACAAAAATCATAAGCATAGGGACATAGAGATAACAAACACAAATAGACCCATGTCACCAATGTTTTTAGGC
>ML777185.1:2499932-2520104 GCA_009831015.1 Picea engelmannii
AAAATGAAAATGGTGATGAAAGAACTCCTTGCACATCCACTCAATGGAGAGGTGGATTGCTCAATGAAATGATGCCAATGTGTCTTTGTCAAGGATGGAGTCCTTAAAACAATCTAGGCAGCATAACATTACTTGAAATTCCTCAAGAAAATGAGGTGCATTCATGGCTTTTTATAGCATTGCTTTGGGCTTTTGTGTAACTACTTTGTAGTGTGAAAAGAGGCCATTTAGGGCATTATTAGGTCTTTGACCAGCCTACCATTCAGATTCAGCTCAAATTTGAGGGTCAAATTGGCTTGGGAGATGATCCATAAGTGGTTGGGAGGCCGACCACTTCAATAAATGTGTCGTTTAGCAGGTGCATTGATTTTTGCGCTAACAACCGCGCATCGTGCGCGTATGCGCGCATTCTACGTTTATGTTCTGCGCATGTGCGCGCATGCCCAACTTCTGTAAAGCGCTCTTCAATTTTGCACTACTTTGTATAGTTTTTTGCCCTTTGTGAATGTTGTGAGATTAATTCATGGCCATGAATGACTTCATTGTTGTTTTGACGATGCTGAGTTCTTGTAACCATGTGCTGACGAAATTTCAATGATAACAGATGCCCCCTGATGGATGAGGTTAGGAGCATACGTATAGCTGAAATCCATCAATGTTTCTTCTACTGAGAATGTTGTTGTAAGATAGAGAAATAGTGGGATTGTTCAAAGCAATCCTTTGGAGAAGAAAGGAACCGATAGGATCCGACCTTCCATAAGGTGCGTAAAATATACAACTGTGTACAAACGAGGCAGGCATGCCCCATGCTCATGTCATATAACTCTGAAAATATATGACTGAAGTGTTGGTGTAGACAACTGCAGTGCCCTCGGGGGCAGTCGTGATAGAGGCAGAAGACAATTTTGCAAATGAACATGCTCTGAATAAATAGCCATTGATCGCGGTACTGAGTAGCGGCGATGATGTGGGCATTGATAGCCCTGCCAAGTTTAGAGGTCTTCGGAAAATAAAAGAACAAACTGCAAATAGTCGCAATGACCCACCATAACATGAGAAGGTGTTGGCATCGAATGTTATGGGGGCCAATGATAGTAGGGAGCAATGGTGTTTCACCCTGGGCCGTTCGAGATTGCTCATTGAATGGAGAATGAGAATCAAGATACTGTCGCCCTTCTAGAAAATTGTGTTGATGTCGACAAAAGGGGAACACGACTCCCGGAAAAAAAGGGATTCATGGAATATATTGAGGTGAGGAAGTGGCATAGGTACATGGACGAAATCAAGAACCGGGAAGACTCAAGACTACCCTTGGTTGGAGGATGTATGAGATAAAAATTGGCCGCAACCGTGTAATGAGGTCGAGTGTCAGGGGGACGACAAGACCGGGGATAAGTTGTGCCAGAGGCGGGACAAGGTGAACAAATTTAGAGGGTAGAGGTAAGTGACCTTTGGGGTGCTCTGAAGGTATGGACGATCTCGGCAAGGGTAGATGATAAGTAATGCTCCAACCAAGGGTGACATGGGTTGCGTGTGGCCAAAAGGAAGCAAGTAGCCAAAGGGGATGACAAAAAGAGAATGCAAGGACTGGAAATAAAGGCATTTGTACAATAAATAATGAATAATGTTAAGGAGAAATGTACAAATACAAAAATGGGTGCCCCAGTGTGATATGGGTGGCCCTTGTAGGGCATAATGTTCTTGGAAGACTGATGAAGGGTGGGGGCCCCATTGGTGAGTTTCTGTATGAGGTAGGTGAAATGAAGGTAGGTTTGCAGATGGACAAACTGATTGTGGATGAAATGGAGGGTTCATGATACTGTGGAGGTGCAGGTAAAAAATAGAACCGTAAAGAGATAATCTGGGAGTCCATGTGGGAAATCTAGCAAAATGAGGAGAAGGAGTATGTGGCTGATTCACAACATGATGAAAGACTATCGAGACTCCCATCCTTAAAGGGTAATGAAGAACAACATGAGTGTCAAAAGTGCCAAAAGTTGCTATGAATGGGACAACTCATGTGGGTAAGAATGCTACCAGGTAACAGTACCGAAGATGCAAATGGAGGCGTGGTTACTGCAGAGCCGGGAATGAGGATCCTAAAGGCCAATATCAGAGGGTGTGACTGGAAATGTAAATGCAATATAGAGAGAGAGACTACATGCCAGTGCTGAGTATATACCTGAAGGGATGATGTCGATGAATGATGAGCAAGTACCTGCACACATAACAACCAAATACCCAAAGTGAACAACATCTGAAGAGAATCAAAGATATGAGCATGTATTTGATAAATGTGACTATGCACGTGCGTACCTGACCATGATATGAAAAAAAGGTGCCCCGGGGGCTCAGGATAAAAAGAGACCCAGGGACTGTTGTGATGTAGGTGACGGGATGTTGATCCCGTGGCTGAAGATGGTTTGAAAAATGGACACCTTGGGCTCCCGGAATGGTGAGTGGAAGTTTGGAAAAAGGCCTATATATAGCTGTAGGGCCCACATTGCCACCTCATTTGTACCTGCTGTAATAGTGAGTGGATAAGCAGTTTCCAGAGTAGATTTGTAGATTCGGGGAGGACGAGGCAGTCGATTGAGGATTTGCGAGTATCAGGTTAGTGGTCTGATCGTCCTGCATAGAAATAGGTTTTCAATTTTTGGGCAGGGTTTGTATAGGGGGTCGTACAGGGGTATTTAGGGGATGTGGTCCCCCCATGCGCGGGTGACTCGATGAGAGGCGTGCATGCATGCATGCCTGTACACCGATTATATGCGCATGGATGTGTGATAGGGAGAAATTAAGGCGCGCCCCAAGGGCACGCTTGTGAGTTGAATAGGCTCGCATCAGTTGAACAAGGCCACCACCTCTTCCTGAGGGAGGAGTGGGTGGTGGTGCGATAGAGGCACCCTGAGTGGTGTACGATGTACATTTTTGTTTTTGTTGTATATAGGCTGGTGAGCCCATTTTTTGTACCGAGGTGCTACATTGGCCTACGGATACATGTATATTTCTTTTTTTTTTGTATGTAAACATTCGGATGGCCTGATGGGCCTTTATATATATATGAGTATACATATTTTGAGATCCTGATGTTGTCTACATGTGTTTTTTGCTGATGCTTTTGATGATGTCTATTCTATATATATGTTGTGACAGGATTTGTGAGATGTTTATGTATGTGTAGCTTGATGTGATATATGCCAATCTAAAACCATGTTAGCTATTTGATCTGTTGTTTGATTCAATTGTCTTGGAATATGTGTAAATGTAATGGAATCAAAATGTTGAGATAAAAGCCTAACCTGCAGGTATTTGCGAAAGAGGCATGGATCGCATACATGGTAAACATTGTTGAGTTGGAGAACGACTAGTTGAGAGTCGAGGAAGAAACTGAGGTGACGAATATGATGATGTTGGGCGTCGGCCACGAGGCCAATGACCGCAGTGTATTTGGCTTGGTTGTTGGTTGCTGGCCCCAAACATATGCCGCTTGAATGTAGCATTTCATGTGAGGGGGTGTAGAGAGCCCAAGAAGCCGAAGCGATATTTTGCGTCCACGGCGCCATCGACATAACCAATGTGGTAGGCTGGTGGAGGAAGCATCTGTCAATAGCACAAAGGATAGTTTAGACGAGAGGGGAGGAGAAAAAGATTAAAAATACTAGAAAAGAAATAACCTAAAGTAGAATGACTACTTTTAAGCATAAAATTTCTTGAGATACAACCCGTTGATGGGTTCTTTAAGAGAGAGGCCTTCGAGAGAGGCCAGGATATATGCGCCTTTGGTGAGGCAAAGTTGGATAATGTAAGGATCATGCCAAAGTGATTCAAATTTGTCGTGGCCAAAGGTATCATGAGCGATATCATAAGCCAGGACGAGGTCGCCTTCGCGAAATGATCGAAGGTTGACATGGCAATCAAAGGTAACCTTGGATCGTTTTTTAGCTACCTCATTGTTCTGTAATGAAGATCGATGATCTTCATCCAGAGACTCCAAGTTCAGCAAGTGCTGCTCCATTGGAGCAGTGTCAGGTAATAGCTCAATTGCGGTGTGTAAGGTGGGGATCTCGCACTCGATGGGAAGAGTTGCCTCGATCCCATGGACTAAATGGAATGCCATGAACCCTGTAGCGGTCTTCACTGTTGTTCGATAAGCCCATAGCGCAGAAAATAACATATGATGCCAATTGGTTTTATGTTTATTAACCGTGCACTGTAACATGGTTTTGAGGACTTTGTTAACTTCCTTGACCTGTCCATTTGACTGAGGGTAATATGGTGAGGCAAACTCGTGAGAGAAGTCTAACCGAGATGAGAGTTCGACGAAGATCTCATTCTCGAATTGTTTCCCATGGTCGGAAACGAGTTGGAGTGGTACTCCAAAACGGGATATGACGTGATTAAAGAAAAAATGCGCTGCAGTGTCAGCGGTGTTGTTGAAAGTGGGCATAGTTTCGACCCATTTGGTGAAGTAATCGACAGTGACAACAATGTATTTGTGACCATTGTTGGAGGGGGGATTACAAGTCATAAAGTCGATGCCCCATTTACAAAAAGGGCCGGCAGTAATGACAGGGTGAAGAAGAGCGGGGGGAGATCGGTCTTTGTTGGCATAGAGATGACATTGCTCACATTGTTTCACAGCATGAATGCAATCATGAAACAAGGTAGGCCAAAAATAACCGGCCTGGATAATCTTTTGAGCAGTGGATATACCTAAAATATGGCCCCCACATGCGTCGTTGTGGCAGTCGTTTAAGACTTTTTCGGCCTCGTCAATAGTCAGGCATCGATGAAGAATGGTGTCGATGCCCCACCGGTATAGGATGTCTCCGATGAGGAGATAGCGGGGGGCCTGATGGAAAATACGTCGATGATCATCTCGTGAAAGGTGGTTACCGAACTTTTGAGTTCGAAGGTAGACGAGGAGGTCGTCATACCAAGGATCATCTGAAGTGATGTAAAAGAGATGTTCGTCTGGAAAGTCGGTGTTGACGGGGGCACTGGTGGTGTCAGAGGGGAGGGTCGTGACAAGTTCACTGAGAACGAGGGCCTTCTTACTCTTAGGTGTTGAGAACTCGAGGTCGTACTCGAGGTGTGTGAGCAATTACTGCATAGGGTTGGAATCTGCGACGACCTTTGTGGTGCAAAGAAGAATGTAATGGCGCAGTTTCTGGACTGCAAGGACAACTACAAGAGCAAGTTTCTCTTCGTGTTTATACTTCAAGGGTGGTCCTGAGAGGTTCTTACTAACATAGTAAATGATGTGTTCACAATTGTCATCTCCGAGCTAGACGAGGACGCCGGCTATTGATACAGCTGATGCTGATACGTAGAGAATGTAGTCGCGATTATAGTCAGGTGCACTAATTAAAGGTGCATTTGAAAGCGCTGCTTTAAGATCATCAAATGACTGTTGGGCATATTCGTCCCAATGAAAAGGGATGTCGTGATGTTGTAAGTGGAGGAAACTGTGCACGCATATGGTGTAATCGGGAGCAAAGCATCTAAGAAAGTTAGCTTTTCCCTGTAGACTCTGAAGTTGTCATAAATTCCGGGGAGGTGGAATTTCGGTGATAGCTTGGACTTTGATGGGGTCCACGGTAATACTGCTTTGGGAAACAATAAAACGGAGGAGGCGCCCTGCAGTGACGCAAAACACACACTTGAGAGGATTCAAGCGGATGTTGTACTAACCACACCGTTGAAAGATGATTCGTAAATCATCGAGATGCTGGGTGCGTTTCTTGGATCGAGCTATGAGGTCGTCCAAGTAGGTGAGGATGATTTCAGCCAGATCGTGAAAGATGTATGTCATCGCCTGCTGGAAGGTTGCGCCGGTGTTTTTTAAGCTGAAAGGCATGACACGATATGCAAAAGTACCCCACGGGGTAATGAATGTGGTTTTATACTGATCGGTTGGGTGGATTTGAATTTGGTTATAGCCAGAGAATCCATCCATAAAGGAGAGAGCCTCGTGGTCGGCGCAGTCGTCAATAATTTGATTGATGATAGGCGTTGGAAAGTTGTCTTTGGGACATGCGTTATTGAGATCGCAAAATTCTGTGCAAACGTGGATAGTGCCCTATTTTTTGTCGATAGGTACAGGGTTGGAAACCCATGAAGTGTAAGCGATGGGGTAAATAAACCCGACTGTATGTAATTTGTCAATTTCGGTTTTGATAGTCGTGGCTTTGGATGGGTGTAACGGTCGTTGTTTTTGGTGAACTGGTGTGATGTCAGGCCAGGTGTCGATGCGATGCTCGACACTAGAGGGATCGAGGCCAGGCATTTCCGTGTATGACCAGGTGAAAATATCCCTATATTCCTGGAAGAGGGATTTATATGCGGCGATTTCCTGAGGAGTGCAAGCAGCTCCAATGATGATTTCTTTGACGATGCCATTTTTAATGGAAATGTCAATTTTGATGGTGGGGGAAATGTTGGCCATATTACCTTCTTCAAAAGCGTCAAGGGAAGGAATGGGATTGTTGAACCAATCTATAGGCCCTGACAGGATAAAATCTTTGGTCTCGACTGTGTAAATGGGGTTTTGGTTAGGAGGCATGAGGGCTTCCTGTGGAAAGAAGAGTGCACGGTGATGTAGGGCGTCCCAGGGAGAGTCTGAGTGGTGTAGCTCTTACAGTATTTCCTCGTCGCATTGGAAACAACAGGAATATAAGGGATCGTGAGGAGTGATCTCAGTGATAGTGTGGTTTCCCCCTGATGAAGAAGCAGATGGAGCAATGCTAGGAGATGGTGAGGGTTCACTTGACATAAACCATATATTGAAGTAATGAGGCATACCCGTGGTGGTTGGGTGGAGAGTGTCCATAGGGGAATGAGCAGGAGAGTTGGGGGGGTTGTAGGGTAAATTCTCAGAGACGTCATTTAAGAACCATGGAGGCGTTGGGAGTGCCTCAGGCTCAGGAGAAATGAAATGAAGATCCTCTAGTGACGAGGTAAGGACAATGATTTCTTCTGCGGGTTGGTGAAGCAGGGCCAATTGACGTTGTCTATATTCAAGGATCATAGGACACTGGTATGTAAAATACGCTATTGAATTGCAGAGAGAGCAAGGGCATCTCATACGTTCATTGACTGAAGTGGTGACATAGCGAATGTCAATGATATTTGAAGAGGACATATCCAGGCGTGGGATCCTTCTTCTTCCTCCTGCCCCCAGCTGTAGCAGGGGGGTTAGTGAGTATGGGGGGAGTGGGGGTAAGGACATGAATCATCATGGGGATTCCTTCCTGTGGGGGAAGGGATGGTTGAGGGACCATCTCTGGTGGGTGTAAGTACCAAACTAGGATTGCTAACACCATATTAGGTAGTGTGAGAATGGCGGCTACCTGAAAAGATTCTATACCTGGTGGAGGGTAAAAGAAGGGAATTTGAGTAAGAGGTTGGGGAATTGTCTCCCAAACAGGACTATGCCCCTGAGGGGATGTGGATTCATGGACTGTTGGGGTCAACGAGAGCGTAGGAGGCTCCGACGAGAGTGGTTTTGCGACTATTGGGACGTCAGGAATGATCGAAGCCTCCTGAGGAGGAATAGCATCCTCTGTGTGAGCTCCATTAGATGAGATGATGCATACTTGATTAGTAGGATGAAGGAGGGATGGTGCTCCATGGTATGTTCCTAACAAGGATGGATCTTTAAAAATCCCAGGACCCATCTCGACGAGTGGATATGCGTCTTGGTTTGTGTGGATGAGGGGAAGAATGTTATCGAGGTTGGCAGATGGGTTAGGCTCATAATGTGAGACTTGGTAAATGGTAATGATCTTCCCATTGTGGGGGAACATCATTGTCCGAAAGATGAAATATGCTACTGCCTTCATAGCGTACATGTAGCCATGCCCGAACAGGATATTATAATCGAGCGGTGCGTCAATAACTTCGATGTCAATAAGAATAGTCTTGCCCCCGAGTTCAATGGGGACATTTTGAAAGATCCCTTCAGGAGAGGATGGTCGTCCATCATAAGCTCGTAATGTGATGGCAGAGGGTATGAGTTCTGGGGAACCAAGTTTCTGCCATACTATTTTGGACATAATGCACGTAGATGCACCTTCATCGATGATACATCGGTGAACTATGATGTTCTGTATTTTTATTGGTATTTGAAAAGCGATCAAGGTGGGAAGACGAGGTTCTCCACTGTCAAGATCAAAGGTGATGAGTCGAGTATCGGTAGGGTCGACTACCCCTAAGGCGGAAAGTAGTTATTTCCGCTACGTAGGACAAGTCTAGAGGACTTCCAAGACTGACATGGCAGCTGGGGATTGCGCTAAGTCGTCTACCAAGCTATAGTTATGAGTTGCCCTAGCCTATGGGTTGTGGACATTCCTGCACAAGGGGATACGAGGGATGCGTAGTGGTGGTTCGACCGAGGGGCGAGGGATCACCAACGGGGGCCCCGTCAATGTAGGGTTTGTCTCTAGAGAGATGGGAGTAGACTCAGCGGGGGCATGATATTGACGATTACGCGTTTGCAGAAGGATTTCTTCCTCACTGGTGAGGATAATTGTACGCTCTGCTGGATTGTTGGGGTTGTGGTATTGTCCTACCTGAGGTGGGGGATGTTGTGTGTCCTGTTGGGAGTTTATCACACCTTGATGTGGAATAGGATTTTGCAGCACGGTGGGAGGGGGGTTTTGCACGTATTGTTGTGGTGCCTGCTAAGGGGCAGGTTGTGCAGGAGAATGGGGAAGAGCACCTGAGTCTTTCAACCGTTTGAAATCAGCGATCTGTGGGAAATGATGAGTGTAATGGCCGAACTCACCATAAAGGTCACAAGGGAAGATGGTTTTAACATTATTTCTCCCTTGGCGTTTGTTATTATTTCCCCCTTGGGGTTTTTGGTTCCCTTGGTTCTAGTTGCCCCTAGTGGGTTTGGTGCTATGGGGGTTGATTCCCGCCTTGACCTGGGTTGTTGTTATTCCTGTTCCATCCTTTCTTCTTGGCATTGTTTGATGGATGAGTTGGGTTGGTTATGTTCAACGGTTCAAAATTTTGGTATTGTTGAGCAACAGAGGGTTGAACAAAATTTACCCCTGCATGAGGATGTGGGGGAGCCATGGGTTGTGGCGAACCAGGAAACGGGAAATATGGATTTTGTGGTGGTACCAATCCATAAGGTACATAGGAAGGCGTAGTTCTTTCACTAGTACTATAAGCTGATGTTGAGGGAGTACCATTGTTTGTGGGAATAGGTGGATGTATGGGAGGTGTCGGCGGTGATCCACTACTGGGTGGGGGTATAGCAACAGGATATGGCTGTTGATAAGGAGGTGGGGGGTAATAAGGAGTGCCCCCATACGCTGGCGGGTACTGAGGTGTTCCATACATCAGTGGTGGTTGGGGTTGTGGACCATGGTGCATGGTGGCACCTATTAGTCTGTCTGCTGAGTGAGACATCCCAGGTTTGTCTTAGCCAAATGGCACAGGTTTTGGAAGATCAGGAAGTACCATGTATAAGTACCTTGACTGTGCATAGATGAGGTCATATTGTTGGGCCTTACTGATGGATTCCTCTTTGGATTGAGGGAAGGTGGAAGCTACATCCTTTCCAAGGAGAGAGACAAGTGATCTAAGAAACCAGTCAAGACATTGTTGCTTGGTGGTTTCCGCTTTGCACAAACTACGTCGCCTACGCCACTCATGAATGTGGTTAGCAATGTGTGTGGCTGAGGTTTGTTTGAAGTTAGACAGTAGTTCTAGACCATTGTCATGGCGGATGGGTAATTGGAAGAAGGTCAAGAATGCTTTGTCCAATGACTCAAAGGTCGCATGGCACCCTGATTTTTCTTCGACATACCATTTGGTTGATGGGCCAGTGAGTGTGCATTGAAATAATCGCAGTCTGATGGAATCATCCATAACGCTATTGGAAGAACACCATAGATGAAAGGTCATGACATGGTTGGTGGGGTCATCCCCTACCTTTCCTTCAAACTTTGGTATGTCTGAAGGAAGTTTTGTGGGCATTGCAGGCCATGTGGCGTCATGCAATATAGGATCATTGGTGAGTTTGGTGAGATCTGGTATGTTGAGAGAGGCCAAATATGGCATCTGTAGTGGGGGGGGAGGGTTAGCTCCAACCATAGTGTGTTGTGAACCTGACCCTTGATGGGGACTAGGTGGGTTGGTGCTCCCTCCTTGAGAGGAAGTGGGTCCCCCACTTCCGTGCAAAGGAGAGCAAGTGAACGGATGACCTTGGGAAGTTGACCCAAGTAATGTAGAACCAAGCAAATTTGATCCTAAGATAGTAGCACTCACAGGAGTGTGTGAAGGATGTGTCGATGAGCGGGCATGACCAGATACTCCCCCTAATATAGGAGGGAGGTTGAGCAAGCGTCGTGAACGATGGGGGTTCTGTGGTTCCCCTATGATGTCAGACTAGTTGTGTGAATATGTGCAAAAAGTGGTGAGAGAAATATAGAGAAACAAGAGTCTTTGCGGTGAATGTTTACACAATATATATATCTAAATCAAACTGTAATCAGATGTGCATCATACATAACATGAGAAAGAAGCATATATGTGGGTAAGTGGGTTTTGTCCACGTGGGGAAAACAAAAGAAAGCAAATTCTCATGTCCTAGAAGATGTAACGTCCTTCCTCTCAAATAGCACTGGAGCTTCCAATAGTACTCAACAGTGGGGTCTGAAGTCACCGGAAGAGAAACTAGTGAAGGATGAAGTAATTGGTTATAATGAGGGGTAAAGGGGGCATATCTCAAAAGAGCTGGCGATATTTCCCAATAGCCACACAAAATCCAATCAAGGTGCAATTGCAGCCCACAATTGCCACCTGGGTGGATGTCCTAAAGTTGGTAACTAGGTACCTCGGTCAAAGTGCGGCATTTAGATTTTCGGCCTAAGAAATGGGTCACGGGCTGGATCCCATCCAAGAGGTGGGTGCCTCAAGGGGGGAGGCACAGAACAACCGGTCCTCAGACTTCAACCCTTCACGGTATCTCCCTGCCTTATGGTGATTGGAACACTTGACTTGGAGGATTTTAAGTTCCCTATTTGACAACCTCTATGTTTTGACAATGTGAGAACTAGATAACGGGGAGTTATTTGGATGCCTATCCCCGAAATCTTACCTAGACTAAAAAAATTCTTTTGGCACCTCCTGTGGAGGAAAACTTAGTGAGTTTTTAGAAAGATTTTAGATGCAATTGTTTTGGGAGGTTGGGGGTGCAAACCAACCTCGTTGATTAAAAATGGGAGTGGATAGTTTCGTCAAGAAAAGATGGGGTATTTTCGGAATCCCTTTGGAGGAAACTTACTTTTACCTCCACGTTTCAAGAAGAAGCTATGTGAGTGAGAAGTGACTTTTGTGTGTGGGTGAAGGTGTGCCAATTTTAGTGAATTAGATGTCACCTTGCTGCATGTGGACTTCACTTGGTCCTTACAAGAGTTTGATTACCTAATTAACTAAGTGCCTTTGGTACAACCTTGCATAATTCAAAATCCCTAGGAAGCTAGCATGTGGACATGTGGGTCCGTTACTATCCTTTAAAATCCCTATGGTGATGTAATCTAAGAAAAGCTTGAAACTATCCTAGATTGAACATGTGGGCATGTATGGGCCTGTTACAAACCTTTAAACTTTACTAGTTTTTTTATTTAAGAAAGCACAATTCCAAACACTATCCTATCTTTGTAGCATGTGGGCATGTATGGGCTCGTTACAATATTAAGATACATTTGAAAAATAAAACTAAGAGGGGTCCCAAGAAGAGTCGTTGTCCTCTCCTAAAGGTTTTAAACTTTGTTTAAGGGAGATGAAATTGTTTTACAATCTTTTTCTGATTCTCAAGATCGCTTGGAGGTGCGAGAGAAGAGCATACTAAATGATTGTAATTCAAATTCTAGTCCCAATGTAAGTTTAGATGTGATTAAAATTGATGTTCACTTTAGATTGTAAGTCAAAACAAGCCATCCACGTGGCAAAAAGAAAATAAGGGAAATTGATTTTTATCCTCCTAAGTGCCTATGTGTGTTTGACTAACCCCTTTATATGATGAGGGGACTAAGTGTAGTGCAGTGTTTAGAGCATGCTTAACATCATTTTTAAGAAGGAAAATGGCCTTCCCCACATCCCAACAACTTACAATGTGAAATTTTTCTTAAATGTGCGGCCTCTAATGCAGACAGAGGTGCACAGAGCGCAGGCGCGCGAACAGAGATAGGTCTGAAAGTGCATGTGTGCAGAGAATGGTTGTCAGTTAAGCGCATGCACGCATGATGCACGTCTGTGGGGTAAAATACGCGCGCACCTGTAACAAACAGTCGAGAAAAAAAATCCAGATGGATATCTCTCAATTCTCCTCTGAATTGGATGGTTGGCAGGTCGTCCTAGGCCGGTTTGTGCACCTGCAAGTTAATCAAACTAAAAGAAGAGAAAAATAAACCCAAATGAGGTAGGAATTTGATACCTTTCCCCAGCGGAGTCGCCAAACTGTTGCACCCTTTTCGTCACCTTGGTGAGAAAATAAGAGGTGCTTACATGCCCATTTGGGTCCTGCTGAGCATGACAGCTGTAGAGGAAAGATTTAGAGAAATAAAAAAAAAACTATAAGCAAGAATTAAACTAATAACAACAAAAATCATAATCATAGGGACATAGAGATAACAAACACAAATAGACCCATGTCACCAATGTTTTTAGGCTGATCTATTGATGAAATCAAAGCACCAAGAAGAAAGGGGACTATGAGTCCCTTCTTCCTCCAAGGGAAGGCTCTTGGACCCTCACAAGCTTKCTCTCCTTACAACAAGAAAATGAAAATGGTGATGAAAGAACTCCTTGCACATCCACTCAATGGAGAGGTGGATTGCTCAATGAAATGATGCCAATGTGTCTTTGTCAAGGATGGAGTCCTTAAAACAATCTAGGCAACATAACATTACTTGAAATTCCTTGAGAAAATGAGGTGCATTCATGGATTTTTATAGCATTGCTTTGGGCTTTTGTGTAACTACTTTGTAGTGTGAAAAGAGGCCATTTAGGGCATTATTAGGTCTTTGACCAGCCTACCATTCGGATTCAACTCAGATTTGAGGGTCAAATCAGCTTGGGAGCCGATCCATAAGTGGTTGGGAGGCAGACCACTTCAATAAATGCGTCGTTTAGCAGGTGCGCGGCTTTTTGCGCTAATAGCCGCGCATCGTGCGCGTATGCGCGCATTCTACATTTATGTTCCGTGCATGTGCGCGCGCGCCCAACTTCTGTAAAGCGCTCTTTAATTTTGCACTACTTTGTATAGTTTTTTTCCCTTTGTGAATGCTGTGAGATTAATTCATGGCCATGAATGACTTCATTGTTGTTTTGACGATGCTGAGTTCTTGTAACCATGTGCTGACGAAATTTCATTGATAACACAAGCCACACAAGTCCAGAGAAAACGTGGGTAGAAACAACAAAGGATAAGGTGCAATATGAATCAGACACTACGCAGTCATGCTATGCTTCACAGGAAAAACAATTAGCTTCATAACACGGGTGTGCGGGTTTCAAAAGTTGCAGAGATCGACAATTGAGGCAATGGTTGGTTGTGTCCAGGCTCTCCCTGTCTTAATGCATGCATCAATGGGGAGTATGAAAGACTTGTGAGACTGGAGACCATTGCGATAATGGTGAGGGAACCCCCCAACGAGATGAATTTCCCACCTAAAAACTACATGCGCCCAAGTTGACACATGTCTTCCTGAAGTTGCATGAGCTCCACTTAACGCTCGTTCCCTTTCCCCAGGAACTTAGGACAACACAGGTTATGTCAAACCTTAGCCTCTAGGAAATAATGATATAATATTATCCCTTTAGAGGTAATCCCTCTATCTTAGCCCCTATCCCTAGACACATAGCCCCTTCCCTTTCCCTACCTAGTGGATCTTAGTCCCCCATAACTCTTTCTTCGTGGTCGGTCTACACGCAACGATGTAATTATATTAATAATGTGAGTATTTACATATACAAAATTATGCTTAATGGCCTTAACATATAGGCTCTCTGACCTAATAAACACATAATCCTTCTAGCTTATTATAACTCGGCTCACCAGCCTATCAAACATGTTTACAATTTATAATTACAACTGGGGTTCTACCTAGGGATATTACAATCCGCTCCCCTTATTTTTTCACTTTCCTCAGTGCAACTTGTTTATACATATACAATTCAACAATTCTTCCAAAATATCCAGTATTTAGCTATTGGAAGCATGTTACCCACCTAGTGCTCTACTTTCAAGAACCAATTATGGTGTTCATACTGTAGCTGAAATTTAATTGCTTTATTCCATAGAGATGCTTTAGGAAAGCATTCAGCTCATTGCTCATTATTACATGCTTCAATTAAACCGCATTGGAAGCACACACTGACTATATATCCACGACATTCCACCCAACCTTATATCTCATTGTTGATAAACTCTCAGCAGGGGTTATGAATCCACAGACATAAACACTCTTCTCATACACCTTTTTATTGAGAAGACCTTCCACCCGTGAGCAAGGCTATGACTCCATCAGAGAAATAGCTTCCCAAGATAGCCATGGTCCACAATCCATATCAATATGGTCTAGCCCAAGGTACCAAACCTCAATAGAACTCCAACCAATGGTCTCTCATTCCCCACATGCCTATACAACCCAAGGTAGTATGCATCTCCCTTCTAGGGATCCAACATAGGACAAATAGGAATTCTCATAGCATCGTGGCTCTAGGAGTTTCGACTGCCCTCAGAGGTCTCTAGGTACCCTCCAGGCCTCATGTTGGGGAACTTATCCCCACACTTCTCCCTCAAGGGCTCTAGCCTTCTCCAAGACAACCCAAGGAGAAGTGTACACACATCTAGATCCATCGGATATCCACAGGGTAATATCCATTGTCTCCAATCAAAATCTTCCCCAAGCTACTCTTTGTAGTCAACATTCCAACTTTAATCAATATCATCTCATCTACATCACACACATGCAATTATCATGAGAGAACATAAAATAATTCATTTAGGAACTCAAACTTAGTTCAAAAGGGAATTCAAATTTTACGCAAAACATGAGATTTTATTTATTAATTCTTCTTATTTGTTGCCATATTAGGAGTGCAACCTTCCTTGTGGTTTTCCACAAGAACCAAACTGCATACCATTTTTCCTACAACACTTCCTCTTACATAGAACCAACAATTGTTAGTATTTCCTCTACATCATAATTCAATTGTAATATGTACAAAACCATATGTAGTGATCTTAGAATTTCCTGCACCTAGAAATTCAATCATAATTACCAAACAATTTAATAAAATAGAATGAATCACCATTCTATGCATATTCATGTTCATAATTAATATCTGTAATTTCATTACTTTTTTTTTTCTTTTTTTTTTGCACAATAAATTTTTCTATAGTCAATGCTTACGTGACTACTTGACTTGCAACTTTCTTGTTGCAATGTCTAAAAACTCCTGAAATGTTCTCAACTTCATGAGTTAACAACATTACAGTTGTTAGTAACAATTATTTCTATGCAATAATATATATATATGCATGTACTTACAAATCACATTCAACAAATGCATTCAAGTATACAATTCTACCACTTACTATGCATGAGTGCAATTCTCAATGCATATTTATTCAATGCACCTTGCATTGAATTACATAATGCTCTTTATCTCAGTCATGTATCTCACCATCCATAAGTTGGAATTCTTGCCAATGCCTTGACACATTCCCCACACACTTCCTATTTTTTTCCTAATTAATTGGATGCCTTCCTTTTTGACCCGAACACTACACCAAGAATATAATTATGTGGTGTTCATTAGTGTTAGCAAAAAGGTTGAAGTCCAAGTTTTATTTAAAGGTAGGAATATTTTGGTACCTGTGTGGTTCATAACCTTCTCATATCCATACTTTTCCATATCCAACCATGTCCTGGTCTCATACATGACTAGTTTTACTAGCATTCATTCCTATAACAAGTTCTTATCTTTTATTTCTCTGGTTATTACCCCATAACCAAATTAACATGACATTCTACTATGTCAGTGTGTGAATTCAAAAGCTAAAAATATTTGATAACTATGATAGGCCTCTATCCTTTACCAAATCTAGTGGCATCTTATTCATGTTAATACATTCAAATAATACCATCATGTGTATCATAAAAATTCCATCGGGGAAAATTCTTACCTGAATTTCCCTTTGGAAATTTTGTAACATAATTTCAAAAGAGAATACGTACCTGCATAGTTGCCATTAAACGAATTTGATGTTACATGATTAGTTGACAACAGTAGAATATTTCATGCTTATTTTATCAGACTTATAACCAACACTTTAGCTTTTTGGTGCTTCCTTCCATATGCAGCAACCTCATCAACAAAACTTTTCAAACATGCAAGAATGTGTTTTTTCTTTAGTTGTCCCAACAAGCCATAACATACTTTTTGCCAAAGAAATTGCAGCAATTTCTTTCTCCCTATAAAACTTTTCCTTGTTGATCCCATAAGTATTTAATTCTTCTCGGATTCTTGAATCTTCCTGTGCTCTCACTGTAGTCATTGTACATGATTATTTATGTCCTAAGAACTTTCTAGCCAATCACCCTTGGCTTCCCTTTGCATTTTCAGCCAAATCACTTTTGGTGGCCTTTTCATTTACAACCAATACCCAGCTGATATTAACCTTCAACTTTCATTCATTCCCTAGATCCTACCATCCTAACTCATATTTGGATGAATTATAATTCCAAACATGTTGTCTTATAGACTTTGGATCTTCAATATCCAGTTACTCTTCGGAACTAAAATCCTTTAGCCCTTTCTTTACTGAATACTTTAGTACTTGAGGTTTTCTTGTACTATTCTCTTCTCTTTGCCAACTAGCCTCAAACTTGATTTGCCTAGCCAATCTCTAGCATAATGTAAGGATTCACATATGCCTCCTTTTCTATCTGCATGGAATTAACTGAAAGTACTTATTTTACCTTACCATCATAGCTTCAAGTGATACCTACAACCTCTTGGTTTCCATTCATGGATATATGTCACTTAATAAGGATTCTTGTCAGGCACCATCTCCTCTATATTCAAACCCATGCATAGAACCATTTTCTTTTTCCTGGTTACTTTTTGTTTTCTCTCTTGAAATCACTTCACTTTTAAATTATTCTTGACTTGATATCTACCTCCTAAATTATTCTTCCATTATCTTAGGATGTTCATGGACTTGAATCCATCCATGAGTCCTTCCTTTTGTACCTTTCATACTTGCAACCCTATACTATGTTGATATTAATTTTCAGCATTCCATTATTATTTGGATTCCTTTGATCCAACTTCTGCATGAACGAATTATAATTCCAATCATGTTCTCTGAGTAACCTTGGTTAGTTAACACTGAAATATTTCTTGAAACAATTTGATTTAGCCTTATGACATGCATAGTCAACTTCTTTCATGCCATATTTGATGACCTTCATGCCATGATTCCACTGCGCATTCTGATAGCAATAATGGAGGTGTTATCTCCAACTGCGGAACTAATCCTTGGAGATGTCACATCTTATCTCCAAACTCTTTCCTGTTCCATAAAACCTTCCTTCCTTATTCCCATTATTTTCATATCCATATGAACTTATGGTTCATTCATTATCATGTATCGCATATGGATAAATACTTGTAATCCTCTTTCCAAGACCTTTCCAATGATTTCCTCCTTGCTCAATTCAGAATCATGAGCATAAAGTTATAACTGTTTTCACAATGGTGCTTTCTGGAAGGCGATCTTTGTACAACTGTTTTTATTTCACAGAGTCGAATTGGCTCTTGTATCCTTGTTGGATCCTCTCTTCAGGTTTACATACCTTCTTTACTTCTTTCAATGTAGGTTTGTTCAATAACAGACCCCAAGAGCTCTATCCTTAAGCCCTTCTATGTTCTTAAAAACAATTTTTGGGCACTATCCCTCTTTCTTTGGCCCCCAATCTCATGTGACCATAGGTTGTCACCAAGTGCTAGTCTGATAGGCACTTATCTGGAGATTAGAGACCTTGGGGCTTTATAAATTCGGGCTTCGAGGGTTCTCGCAACTCCAAATCTCTAATTCCTCAGAGCATCGAATTTGGAGAACTCATGAAGAATGGTGGATAGTAGCTTCAGGACTTCGGCTTTGGTCGTTTCCAAAGCACATCACAAAAAATCTCCTAAAGTGCCAAATTAGTGAACTTGTGAACCGGGGTGGATCAACGATCCACATTTTCCCAGCATCCAATGACTGATATTTACTACGGAACTCCAGGCTTCAGGGCTCTGGGACTTCGGATCTTCAGGGCTTTAAGAATTTGGAGATTTTTGGATTCAGGACTTCAGAGCTTCAGGGCTCCAGAAATTTGGAGCTTTGGGGCTACAGGACTTCGGAGGATTTCACATATGCATACCCCCAAAATCCTAAACTGTGAATCTCTGAATACTTCCATGTCACCCCTAGTGACATCATCAAGTTATGTTACTTCGACGCTATGGAACTTCGAGGTTTTATTCCTCCCATTCCATCATGAACCATTTATTCTAGAGTGTCAAGTCTCTAGACCTTGGGATTTGACGCCACACATCCCCTGCGACCAATGGTTTGGATTAACTCTGGCCTTCGAGCCTTCAGGAGTTCTCTACCCAATGATATTCGTAATACTTTTTCTCTAGATTACCAAGTCTCTGGACTTCATGATTTGGTGCCATGCATCCACTGTGACCATCAGGGTCCCCACCATCCATGCTCGAGACAAGGTGTCATGTGATAGAATACTAGAAGCAGACACATGGCCCAATCAGGTGGGGTGACACGTGTCACGTTCTAACTGGCATAATAAATCTTCGAATGGTTCTTAACCCACCGACACGTGGAACACATCTAATGTGTCCACATCATCCCTAGTGACATCAGTAGGGCACGTCACTTTGGGACTTCGAGCTTCAACAGTTTTTACACTTGCACACTCCAATTTTCCCGAAAGCCGAACTCCCGAACTTCCTTACCCTCTGGGGTCCACATAGTACAATTGTCAACACTTACAGTGGTGGCACATGGCATGTCTAGGAAATGTTCACATCACCATAGAACACGTCATCATGCCACGACACTTATTATTTTTTTCTTTGGGACTTCAGAGCTTCAAGCTTCGGGAGATTCCACAGCATCACACTCCAATTCTCCTGAACGTTGAACTCCCAAACAAGCTGATCTTTTGACATGCGTTTCCTTTTGTGAATGGTCTGGATGAACTCCGGACTTTAGGACTTTGTGTATTTTCTCCTTAGCACCCTCTATTTCTCCCGAATGTCAAATTCCCAAACAATCCAATCTATCGACACATGTCCCCTATAATTAATGGTTTGAATCAACTCCAGACTTCGGGACTTTGGGGCTTCAAACTATTTTACACTTTCACACCTCAAATCTTCTGAATGTCAAACTTTTGAATGATTCAATATATCGACATGTGTCTCCTTTAACAAATGGTCCATATTAACTTCTAACTTCAAGACTTCGGGGATTTTTGCCTTAGCACACTCCATTTCTCCCAAAGTCAAGAATTTATGAATTGTTGTGAGATGTACCACTCACAACCACTTGTGCACATATCTAACAGTTGAGATATTCTTTTCACCACTGCACCTTACCTTCTATTCTTGACTCAATCTAAATTATTTGATATGAATTCGACCGATCCAAGGGTCAAGTACTTCTCCCCGGATCTACGATGCAGATCCACTCTAGGACTTCGGATCTTCAACGCTTCAGCCCCTTTGGCTCTATAACCCATAAACTTCGCCAAAGTCATGAAGTATGAATGACTTGGAGGTTAACCTTCATGCACTTTTCTCCATATCTGATCGTTATGAAGGATCATCCTTCTCCCGAACACATCCTACGACCCAACACCATGTTTTTTATGTTTTCTTTCTCTGTGGCCATTTCTTAAATCGTTTGTTAAGAACCAAACAACAATATAGCATAGAAAAACCTCAGGAAAAGTACTCAACGCCTTGAAAAAGAGATAATTTCAGATAATAAACCTCTTCAAGGGGGCAACCTCCTTTTACCCCACTTAAATGTTCAAGTACAAGATGATTCAAAATGAAAATGTC
>ML777185.1:2522932-2535037 GCA_009831015.1 Picea engelmannii
TAGTATCCAACTTAGCTTCCATTGAATCCATCTTAGTTTCCATTGAATCCATCTTAGCTTCCATTGAATCCATCTTATTTTGTAGTTCATTTATGTCCCTACGCATTTCTTCACCTTCATGAAGAGTCCAAGTAGGATTTTCTAGAGGCTTATTTGGTGTAGAAGTTCCCTTGTTGGGTGGCATGTTGGCCGAGTATCACTTTTGAACCTTGATTTTGAGGTGGTTCTGCTAGACAATATTTCTTCTGTTGTATCTCCCAATTTTTGGCCCTTCTGGGTATGAAAATTTCTCTTATGTGTTTCTATGATATTTCTTCTCTGCAATGCCATAGGTCTGATCAAAATTGGATGTTCCAAGTGGAATTTACGGTAGCTTCCCCACAACTTGCCGATTTTTGGCCTTTCCAGGAGATCTCACTTGTATAGTGTGCCCCTCACAAAATAATTAATATAAAATTCTGAAACTCGCACCCA
This sequence comes from Picea engelmannii, assembly GCA_009831015.1. Taxonomy (NCBI): domain Eukaryota; kingdom Viridiplantae; phylum Streptophyta; class Pinopsida; order Pinales; family Pinaceae; genus Picea; species Picea engelmannii. The sequence goes on from ML777185.1 coordinate 2,523,407, forward strand.
AAATACTACAGACTGACCACGATCCAATGCAACCAGTCCCATGCAATGTGGATACTCTAGGAAGAAGTTATGATTGTTTTACCTGGAACACCTTCTTGAGACTAGTCAATAGGACTAGTCAGATACCCTATCTTACACAGGGTGTATCTAAAAATTTAAGATGACCCAGAAGCTGAAATTTTTACCACATATACATTACCAATTTATGTAAATGGCCTCCATAGTTCAAGGTCTGAAATGTTATAGAAATTTTTTTATAGCAAAACTTCCGCAATGACTCATTTCAGGATGATTCAAGAACCCTATCTTGTACAGGCTGTATCTCCGAAAGTATAAGGCCTCGGGAGCTGAATTTTTAACCCAACTTACCTTGATCCGTCTTCTAAATATCCTCCAATCCGTTCCTTCTGAAACGTTGTATAAAAAAAGTTATAGCGAAAATTCCACGGTGTCTCAGATGTAGCAGCGAAACCCCAAGACCTTGAGCTCTGATACCATATGTTAAGAACCAAACAGTAATATAGCATAGAAAAACCTCAGGAAAAGTACTCAACGCCTTGAAAAAGAGATAATTTCATATAATAAGCCTCTTCGAGGGGGCAACCTCCTTTTACCCCACTTAAATGTTCAAGTACAAGATGATTCAAAATGAAAATGTATCCTTGGTATATATAGGAGACTAGGAGGTATAATTACAAATAATGGCTTAAAGATGACATAATTAAAATAAAATTACTAATCTAAATTACAACTAATGGCCTAAATCCGACATAAATAAAATAGCATTACTAATCTAATATGCCCCAATTAAGGGGTAATGAGCCAATATTAGGGCTTAACATCGTTATACCTCCTGTGCTTCTGAAAATAATCCAAGTGTTCTCTCAATGCCCTTGTAGCACTCTGTACATAAAAATTATTTGGGCTTTTACTCTGAATTCCTTGTTCGTGGCCCATCCAGGTTCAGTGTCAAAACCATGGTATCTGAACTTGAATTTTGTCCATTTCAACAATAATTCTTTTCCAAAACTTTTTCTTCAACTACCACTAACATGGCTCATCCAAGATCAGTGTTGAAACCATGGCTCTTATACCATTTTGTAATGTCCCTAGCCACTGACAGGTCAGACAATGTCACTTAGTAAACATATTTTTCTCTCTGATACCAATTTGTGACATCCTCAGCCTTAAACCAACAGGCCATGCCATGCCATTAAATAACTTTCATGTTTTGATACCAATCTTTGACAACCCCAGCCTTATTCTACTAGGCTATGCCACACATATATACTTGAAAAAACATCATACACATCCATATAAACATGGAAATAACAATTATCATCTACATATATATATAAACATATACGGGTGACATATTCTAATAATACACAGATTAATGCAGAAATAACAGTAAGCCTACACATATAGCATATACAATATAGCCAGGCATTACTCATCGATTATAACACATGTACAATTACACAACATGTAAATGAACATAGAAGTGACACTTATCTTTTAACATAAGACCGCCAACTGTGTGCAGACCTTCCACGAACCTCCCAGCCATAGACCATGTTGTTCATCATGCTTAGCAGTGGGTCACCCCCAACCTGGGACTAAAATCCACTAGGAAAGGGATTCCTAGGCTTGGAAAGGAAAATAGGAAGGTCGCATAGATCAACAGGAAGGATTGCCTCCCAAGAGACACTTATGCCCACAACCCATAGACCCTCATTCCACACATGCTTGTCCCACCCCAAGAGTGTACACCTTCACTATCACAAGTCCATTGATTATCCAACTCCCTTCCAGGGCCTCAGAAATAGGCTAGAGCGGAAGTCTCAGAGTACTGTAGCTACTACCAGACTCCCTCTAGGAGAACTCACTTCCTTAGCACACTCTCTCACCTGACGAAGTTGCTCACGGGCCTGAAAACCTTCCTTTCTTTCCAACTCCTAAGTCTAAAGATGTCTAAAAACAAACTTAGTTTAACATTAATTTATCAACCCGAGGATTCATCTTCTATCTCAAGAATATCAACAAAATCTATGCAGATAGCTTGTAGAGGCTAAAATCATGTAGTTAAAGAAAACCTGAGTTTATCCACAATCAAGTTACTCAAATTTTTAGGAAAGATTCTAAGACTAAGATCTTACTTAACAGAATTGAAATCTAATTACTAACATGTTGTGAATGAAAGGGAACTAACTAATCTGCTAAATTCATTTAACTAGGAAGCAATGATTGAATTTAAGTAAAGACTTGTAGAATTAACTATTAACTATGAATCAAATTTTTGTAAAGGAAATAGAGAATTACTTTATCCTATGGAAAGAAACAACAATTTGTAATCTAATCAAAAGGGACAAGAAATATAACTTGATGGAAAGGAACAACAATTGTAACTTTAACTGAAAGGAATGACAATTGTAAGTTAATTGAAAGGAATAACAAATGCAAGTGTAAATAAAAGGAACAACGCATATGAAAATGTGAGGAATTGTGAAGCAACAAACTACAGTAATGGAAGTTGGAACAACAATCATTAACATTCAAGAGAAATGTCTATCTTCTATACGCAAACGACATAAAATCATTAACACACTTATGGATCCATCTTAACTATTGCAAAAGAGAATTGAATCATAAAACAAAAAGCAAATTGATACAATTACATCTTGAGACAATAGCTCCTTTAGACTGGGCCCTTGGTCCTCATAAGCACTTCTACTAGAAACTCAATATGTAGAAATGGTGAAAACGATCAAAGCTTTTATTGATTTCATAGCTGGTGCGACATTCACAAAAACTGCTTGCGCAGAGTAATTATGAGTTCTGAATACTTGAATGCAATTCTAAGATTGTCTTTTCAGGATCTATTATCCTCTATATATACAATAATCTGAGTAAATCAAGCCATCCTAAGGATCGAGATATCCTCGGGATTTCTTTACTATTATAAAGTTACAATATAGAAAATTAATCATCTTTAAAATTGCTTTGCACCAAAAGTCCTCAACCTCAAATGGCTCACGCATATTTCATGATCTCCTTTGCTATTTTATCCAATACTGTAACAAAATAAAACAATTCCAATCATATTAGAATATATTCAATATAACTTCAATAATATCAACAGAAGACACATTAATCATTTTCTAGCCTATTTATCCCTAATTAACAGAAACGTCAATCAACATTATATCATGAACTCTGGGAATAAGGAGGATATTTGTACCTTTTTCATAACCTAACATACCCCCCATCTTACCTTCTTGCATGTCCTCGTGCAAGATGAGATATTACATGTAAAGAAGTGATGTTGTAAGGAGGGAAAGTTGGTTCACCAGGTCTCCTAAACCCATTACTTATTTTGAGCTCTACAAAAGCAGCATCCTCCCTCTTCTTATTAATTTGAGAATCCTTCTGGTAACTTTCTGGAGGAAACCAGATGATAGGGGACTATACTTGCACCCAATCCAAGTAGGTCCTTCCTCCTAGATCAGTCTAGAATACCTTTCCATTCTAAAGGTAGCTACAAATAAATTCTTGTACCCAAAGGGTTCCCTACTTTTGACCTCATTGGAGGATGCATCCCATCTCACCTAAGAAGCAGCAAGAGATTCTTCTTTGAGTTCTCTAAAATATATGATGCATGAATGGATAGCTTGTCGATGGATGGGGGCTAGATATTCTATGACCCCCCATCAGTAATTACCTCCCTGGGTAGTCCATAGCGTGCAAATAATTTGAAAATAAATTTGATGACTACTTCTTCTGTTGCATTTGGTAAGGCTTTTGCCTTCACCCATTTGGTCATGTAGTTCATTGCAACTAGAATATAGGCCTTTTGATTTGACTTTGGGTTGAAGGTGCCAATGAAGTCTAGTTCCCATATATCAAATGGTTCTGCGACTACTTGTGCTTTCAAGGGCATTTCATCAGCCTGGCCTGGTTTTCTCATCCGTTGACAACTGTCACAGGTCTGGACGTATTTCTTTGCATCTCTGAATATTGAGGGCCAGTAGTATCCCATCTCTAAAATTTTGTGTCCATTCCTATAGTATGCAAAGTGCCCACCACATGGCTCATCGTGTCCTGATTTCATTATGTCGTATATTTCATCCTCTCATACGCATATACAGATCTAGAGATCAGCTCCTGTGTGGAAGAGATATCCATCGATCCAAGTAAATCATGCACTACACTGGACGATCAATTTTTTTTCCCTTGATGATAGATGTGTTGGTAATTTTCCCACTTCCAGATAATTTGCCACATCAACGTACCAAGGTGGCTTTGTGGTGATGGAAAACAGATGCTCATCTGGAAATTGGTCTTCAATTGTTAAGGAGTCATGTGTTTTGGGTATGCGAGACAGGAAGTCTGAGACAAGATTTTCTCTCCCAGGTCAATCTTTGATGGTGATGTCAAATTCCTGCAATAATAATAACCATCGAGTGACCCATCCATTAGTAATCGGTTTATTAGCTAGATATCTAATAGCAGAATGACCAGTGTACAGAATAATTGGATATCCTGTTATATAATGGAGAAATTTATTGATGGCGTGTATAACAGCTAAAAATTCTTTTTCTATTACTGTATAATTAAGTTCAACTAGAGTAAGATTCTTGCTAATGAAATAAATAGCGTAGGGTTTCTTGTCTTTTTCCTGTCCAAGGATAGCGCCTATGACAATATTTGATGCATCGATGGAGATGTGAAATGGTATTTTCCAATTTGATCCCCTCAACACCAGTGTTGTCGAGATTAGCTTCTTGAGTCCTACAAATGCCACATCACACTTGTCAGACCACTGAAACTCCACATTACCAGTCAAAGCATGTAAAGGTGCGGTGATTCTTGCAAAATTTTCCATAAATCTGTGATAGTATCTAGAAGCACCAAGGAAACTACGTACCTCAGTTTGTGTGTGTGGTGTAGGTAGATTAAAGATTATGTCTATTTTTGTTGGATCTACTCTAATTCCATCTGCAGAAATATAATTCCCTAGTACCACACCTTTCGTTATCATCATGTGACATTTTTCATGGCTTAAACATAACCTGGTAGCAATGCACCGTTCTAGTACCTTCTCTAGATTATTCAGTGCTTGATCAAAGTCGTCGCCATAAGGAGTGAAATCATCCATGTAAAATTCAAGCCCTTCACTGATAAGATCACTACATATGCTCAAGATGGCCCTTTGCAATGTGGCTGGAGAGTTACATAGTCCAAAGGGAAATACTCTGTATGAAAAGGTACCCCAGGGGCAGGTGAATGTATTTTTATCTTGATCTTCTAGGGCAATATGGATCTGATTATAGCCACTAAAACCATCTAGGAAAGAAAAGAATTTCTTCCCTGCCAAAGTATCCCATACCTAATCAATGAAAGGTAAGGGGAAGTGGTCCTTTTGAGTGGCTTTGTTAAGTTCCCTGTAGTTGACACAGATTTTCCATTTCCCATTTTTCTTGGGGACGATGACTAATGGGGAGACCCACTAACTATCCGAGATAGGGTATATAAAATCTACGTCCAACAGCTTTTGTAATTCTTCTTTAACAATATCCCTGAGGTGGGGATTCAATATTCTTTTCGGTTGTTGGATAGGTCAGGCATCTTTCTCAATGTAAATGTGGTGTGTGCAGAGTTGCAGATCATTACCTTTCATGTCAGAATACTCCTAAGCAAAATCTTGATGGTATTTAGAAAGGACTTGAATCATCTTTTGTTGTTGTTGCTCATATAAATTGGCATTGATGTCCAGAGAATTCCCTGGTGCGATCTCAACGGATTTGTTTTTATGAACAACGGTAGTCGGGATTTGTTGTTCCATTAAATCTTCCAATGGGTCTCCCTATGCTTCACAATCTAGAACAACTTGGATCATCTGGCATGTTGGATTACCCATAGTGGTTGGGTTGTTAATAAACCCATTGATTACGTCATCCTCTAGCTAGTTCTTGAGTCTAATATCTTCTTCCAGTGTGAGAGGGGCTCGTAAATCCTTTTTTGGATACCGTGGTGGCGGTAAATGTGGATATATGAAAGTCGGGCTTAGCTTGGCTGGAGGATATAAGATGAGATTTTTTGTAACACCTCCTCTATAAATTGTCATATTACCCATTCAACATCCTATGTACACATCTATTGTTGCAAGCCATGGTTTTCCCAATATCAATGGATGCCCTTCGAGTCCACTTCTTGGGTTGATGATGAGGAAATCCGCTGGATATTCCCAAGAGTCGACTGAGATTGCTATGTCATGTATTTTATTGACTGGTTTAACCATTAATCGATCAACCAATTGTAACATAATGGAGGTGGGTTCGAAGGATTCAAAACCCAGGGTGTTGTAGGTTTCCATAGTCAGGATATTGATGGCTGCCCCCAAATCAACTAGTGTATTTGGAAAAGAACATCCCTGGATCTGAACTGTTACTATGGGATTCCCTGGATCTGCATATTTGGTTGGTTCTTGTCTACCTAAAATTAGATCAAACAAGGCTCCCACTACACAAACTATTGATGATGAATTTTTAATTTTCCTAACAGGATTCCTCCCACATAGTTCCTTGATCATTTTTGCATTTATTGGAATGTCTTACAGATCCTGCAAGAGTGGGATCTTGATATATAAATTCTTGATTTCCCCTACAATGTTGAAGTTGGGATAGACGACATGTTTTTCTATCATTAGTCTTTTGGGGAATGGAGGGGAAGGAGTTGCATCCTTATTAGGATCCTGTGACTCAACTATGTTTCCCCCCTACTCGATTTCTTCTGTTATTACCATAGTCAAGGGCATTATTATTGGTTGTTTATTATTTTCCTTCTCCTGTTCTTGGAAAACATTATTTTCTTCAGGAGAGATTATACACCCTGATCTCAATCGAAGTTCATTGCACCCTATTGAGCTGGTCTCCTCTTCCCCGTTCTCCATAATCTAGAAGAGCTTAGCTGGTCTGTTATTAGGATTTAGGTGGGGATGGGCTGGTAATTGAGGGTGCAATTGTTATTGAGGGTTTTGGGGCAGTAGGATTGGAGCTTGCAACGTGGGTTGGGTTTGAGGGGCCATCCCCATGGGTTGATTATTAATCCCAATGGGGCGCTGCCAATTCTGGTTCCAATTTAGGTTTTGGGGAGTTGTATTAGGCCACTGCAGGGGTTAGGGGTTGTTATTTGAGTTTTTCTAGGATGAGGTGGGGTATTGTGATTTAGGCCAAGTGGGACTTGCAGTTGGTTGATTCTACCAGATTAGATTTGTAGGTGGTTGGTTTGGCCAAGTGGGATTTGCAGGTGGTTATTGTTGGGGCTGCCAATTCTGATTAGTAAACGGTTGGTTCTGCCATGTATTACTAGAATTTTGTTGTTGATTATACTTCCTAGAAAATTCCTGGAGTGTATTTGGAGGGCGAGCCCGCAATTGACAATGTTGAGCCATCAAGTATAATGGTTATGTTTCCTCTTCTGCTCCTCTAACGGCAACTTTCAGTCCTGGCAGCGATGGGCATTGCTCTGTGTCGTGATCCTTGGCACAAATAGTGAAAACCCAAACCACATCCAAAGGACATTCCCTTGGACCATGCTTTTTTCTACATCTGTGGAAAAATATGGCTAAAGTTTGTTTTGCTTCTTCTTGTTTTTGTTTGGCCTACAATACATCCAATTGTGTAGTCAAAGTGCTTAGAATATCTGTTTTGAAAGTTTCTAAGATATTACCGACTTCGGCTCACGTAACACCCCTACTGGTAATGTTGCTATTTCTGGCGAGGGAAGTTCGCATTCCTGATCTGGTCCGTGTACTTCCTTGTGAGCATTGGATGCACAATAGAATGATGTTATCATAAGTTTCTTGATAAATGTCACCCGTCCCCATTAAATTTAATTTTTCTACCCATTCATCCTTCATACCTTTAAGAAGATTTTCTTTAAGTACTTCACCTGGTAATGTGCCATAGGGTGATCTCTGCAAGTTATACTGAAATCTCTCAACATATTCTTCTAATGATTCATTTTCTTTTGCAGTCATTTGAAAGATTTCATCTTTTAGGTCCCTGGTTCTACAATAATCCTTATATTTTGTCGATTAGGATTGTTTCATATCATCCCATGAGTTAATGGTTCCACCTCCTAATCCCATAAACCAACGTAGATCTGCCCCCTTCAAGGTAGAGGGGAACAGTTTTAATTTTTTGGGTTCATAGGTGTAATCATACCCTCTACATAGAACACCGAATTCTAATAAGAATGCATATGGGTCTTCTGAAATTAATCCATGGAAGCTTGGCAGGTTTTGTAGGGGGATTGCTTTCATGGGAGTGTTAGTGATTGGATCAACTATTGGATATTCCAATGTGGAGGTCTGGGGTCATTGTTTATTTGGTTACACCATTTGATCGAAGATGTGCCAAAAATCTTCAGGAATTTCTTCATTCGGGTGTTCTATTCGAGGTGGTTGATTATTTGATCCTCTAGGGGATTTGATTGCACTCCCTCTATCTGGTATTTCAGGTATACCTTCTTCTTTTATGGGAGATTTAGGATCAGGGGATGGTGATGGGTCTGCCTTGGCAACCCCACTAGTTTCTCCTTCTCCTTCCTCCAAATTATGAGAATTTCCCTCGTCTAAAGGGTTGAGGGGTGGAAGGTCTGTGCTTTGAAAGATTTGCTCATACCCTTCAGTTTTGCTATGAATCTCAGTGTTGGTTGTAGTTGGTGAAAATATTGCTTGAGGGATCCAGATGGGTCCTTTCCTAGGTCTAACCGAAGCTTGATATTCATCCTTTCGGATGATGTCGTCTATGAAATTACTTCTCCCAAGGAGCATCGAGCCCTATGCTTTGGTAGTTTTTGGTGGGGTTTTTGTTTTTTCAAGATCTTTCTTCTTAGTCATACACACTTCAGACAAAATGAAATTCAAATACAAACACCTATATGACCTCTTAAGTGTCAACTATAGGTTCTTACCTTCCGTCTTCAGTACCTAGTCCTCCAGAGACACAACCTATGCAACTTTTGACATTCTCCCCGGCAACGACGCCAAAATGTTGGGCTCTAAACATGTTTAAAAATAGCCTTAGTTTAACATTAATTTATCAACCCAAGGATTTGTCCTTTATCTCAAGAATATTAGCAAAATCTATGCAGATAGCTTGTAGAGGCTAAAATCGCATAGTTAAATAAAACCTAAGTTTATCCACAATAAAGTTCCTCAAATGTTCAGGAAATATTCTAAGACTAAGATCTTACTTAACATAATTGAAATCTAATTACTAACATGTTGTGAATGAAAGGGAACTAACTAATCTGTTGAATTCATTTAACTAAGAAGCAATGTTTGAATCTAAGTAAAGAATTGTAGAATTAACTATTAACTATGAATCAAATTGTTGGAAAGGAAATAATGAATTACTCTATCCTATGGAAAGAAACAATAATTTGTAATCTAATCAAAAGGGACAACAAATATAACTTGGTGGAAAGGAACAACAATTGTAACTTTAACTCAAAGGAACGACAATTCTAACTTAATTGAAAGGAACAACAAATGCAAGTCTAAATAAAAGGAACAACACATATGAAAATGTGAGGAACTATCAAGCAGCAAACTACAGTAATGGAAGTTGGAACAACAATCATTAACATTCGAGAGAAATGTCTATCTTTTGTACGCAAATGACATAAAATCATTAACACACTTATGCATTTGTCTTAACTATTGCAAAAGAGAATTGAATCATAAAACAAAAAGAAAACTGATACAATTACAACTTGAGATAGTAGCTCCTTTAGACTGGGCCCTTGGTCCTCAAAAGCGTTGCTACTAGAAACTTAGTATGTAGAAATGGAAAAAACAATCAAATATTTTATTGATTTCATAGCTGGTACGACATTCACAAAAACAGCTTGCGCAAAGCAATTCTGAGTTATAAATACTTGAATGCAATTCTTAGATTGTCTTTTCAGGTTCTATTATCCTCTATATATACAACAATCTAAGTAAATCAATCCATCCAGAGTATTGAGAGATCCTCAGGATTTCTTTACTATTATAAAGTTAGAATACAAAAAATTAATCATCTTTAAAATTGCTTTGCGCCAAAAGTCCTCAACCTCAAGTGGCTCACGCATCTTTCAAGATCTCCTTTTCTATTTTATCCAATCCTGTAACATAATCAAACAATTCCAATCGTATTTTAGAATCTATTCAATATAACTTCAATAATATCAATAGAATACACATTAATCATTTTCTATCCTATTTATCCCTAATTAACAGAAAATTCAATCAAGATTATATCATGAACTATGGGAATAAGGACGATATTTGTACCTTTTTCATAACCCAACAGTAACCACCACAACAAAAATTGGGTATGGGCTCTGGTAATGACATCAAGCCACACCATTCTAGAGAAAACATGGGTAGCAACAGGAAACGATAAGGAGCGATATGGCTCAAACACTACGTAGTCGTGTTGTGCTTCATAGTTAAAACAATTATCTTCATAACATGGGTGTGCGGGTTTCAGAAGTTGCAGAGATCGACGATGGAGGAAATGACTAGATATGTCCAGGCTCTCCCTGTCTCAGTGTGTGTGTCAGTGGGGAGTATGGAAGACTTGTGAGAGTGGAAACCATCATGATAATGGTGAGGGAACCCCCCAACAAGTTGAATTTCCCACCTAAAAACTGCATGTGCCTAGGTTGACACATGTCTTCCTGAAGCTGCATGAGCTCCACTTAACACTTGTTCCCTTTCCCCAAGAACTTAGGAAAACACAGGTTATGTCAAACCTTAACCTCTAGGAAATAATAATATAATATTATCCCTTTAGAGGTTAATCCCTCTATCTTAGCCCCTATTCCTAGACACTTAGCCCCTTCCCTTTACCTACCTAGTGGAGCTTAGTCCCCCATAAATATTTCTTTGTGGTCGGTCTACATGCAATGATGTAATTATATTAATAATGTGAGTATTTACATATACAAAATCAAGCTTAATGGCCTTAGAATCTAGGCTCTCTGGCCTAATAAACACATAATCCTTCTAACTTATTATAACTCGACTCACCAGCCTATCAAACATGTTTACAATATATAATTACAACTAGGGTTCGACCTAGGGATACTATAGTTTTCCTTTGTGACAAACAAGTTTGAAAGATCTCTAAGATAGACATAGCTACTGGATATTGAGCTAAGTCATCGACTAGGCTATAGTTGATAGATGTCCTGGCATTGGGGTTATTTGTTATAAAAACAGGATCGCGGAGAAATAAAATAAAAACAAATGTGGAAATAAAACATAGAAGATACACAATACAATAGAGACACAAATATACATGGTTCACCCAGTGTGGGTTGCATCCACTAGAGAAATTTCCAGGTCCTTCCTTTTTATTATCCAACAAATGAAGGGATACAACCTACAACACATCCATTGTAACATCCTCTTCTTTCTCTCATAGTATCCTCTCTCAGAATACCATATTCACAATGATACATAGTTGCAATACATTTCCCTCATAAAATAGGGTTTTCTTCTATGGAAAAAAACCATAACATAACTTCAATCGTCATATCTACAAGCCCCTCCTGAAACCCCCCCCCCCCCCC
>ML777185.1:2535087-2566535 GCA_009831015.1 Picea engelmannii
ATCCTACACTGAATCGGATCTTCTTTCTAAATCAGCATAGGGTGTCCTATTCTTATGCAACCGAATGCTAATACAGGGGCTGGACGAATCATTGCTGTTACAGCTGGTGTAACGGCTTCTTCACATAGCTGCTAATGCTGTTTGTAGTACGCAATTTGTGTCTTGTGTCGGCTTGATTGCTAGCTGTCAGGACTCGTGTTTCAGCATCGTGGCAGCCTCCTCTGTGTCTCAGCATCTGATCTGAACTGAGTGCCAGCTCCATGTTTCAGCATCTGCATGAACCGTGTAACTGCTTCGTGTTTCGGCATATGCATCCTCGGACTGTGTAGCAGCTCCGTGTTTCGGCATATGCGTCCTTGGGCTGTGTAGCAGCTTCCGTGTTTCAGCATCAGCTCAACAGCGGCTTGGGCAGTTCTGTGTTTCAACATCGGTCTGAAATACTATTCTGCAAATATGGACACTTCTACACTTCTAATCAATGGTTAGGTTCAAAAGTAATGTAAAGTATTATGCAAAATAGATTAAGCATAAAATAATGAGAAAGGACGTTGTATACCTTGAAATGATCAGGTGAGGTGATATTGTGAGTCTAAATACTAGTGATGAAGGGTATAATAATGACAGAAAGTGTAGGCAAAAAGGTGCATCGTGTGGTCCTAACACCCATGGGTTGATTATTAATCCTCATGGGGTGCTACCAATTCTAGTTCCAATTTAGGTTTTGGGGAGTTGTATTAGGCCACTGCGGGGGGTAGGGGTTGTTATTTGAGTTTTGCTAGGATGAGGTGGGGTATTGTGATTTAGGCCAGGTGGGACTTGCATTTGGTTGATTCTACCAGATTAGATTTGCAGGTGGTTGGTTTGGCCAAGTGGGATTTGCAGGTGGTTATTGTTGGGGCTGCCAATTCTGATTAGTAAACGGTTGGTTCTGCCATGTATTACTAGAATTCTGTTGTTGATTATACTTCCTAGAAAATTCCTGGAGTGTATTTGGAGGGCGAGCCCGCAATTGACAATGTTGAGCCATCAAGTATAATGGTTATGTTTCCTCTTCTGCTCCTCTAACGACAAATTTTGGTCGTGGCAGCGATGGGCATTTCTCTGTGTCGTGATCCTTGGCACAAATAGTGCAAACCCAAACCACATCCAAAGGACATTCCCTTGGACCATGCTTTTTTCTACATCTATGGAAAAATATGGCAAAAGTTTGTTCTGCTTCTTCTTGTTTTTGTTTGGCCTAAAATACATCCAATTGTGTAGTCAAAGTGCTTAGAATATCTGTTTTGAAAGTTTCTAAGATATTACCAACTTCGGCTCACGTAACACCCCTACTGGTAATGTTGTTATTTCTGGTGAGGGAAGTTCGCATTCCTGATTTGGTCCGTGTACTTCCTCATGAGCATTGGATGCACAATAGAATGATGCTATCATAAGTTTCTTGATAAATGTCACCCATCCCCATTAAATTCAATTTTTCTACCCATTCATCCTTCATACCTTTAAGCAGATTTTCTTTAAGTACTTCACCTGGTAATGTGCCATAGGGTGATCTCTGCAAGTTATACTGAAATCTCTCAACATATTCTTCTAATGATTCATTTTCTTTTGCAGTCATTTGAAATATTTCATCTTTTAGGTCCCTAGTTCTACAATAATCCTTATATTTTGTCAAGTAGGCTTGTTTCATATCATCCCATGAGTTAATGGTTCCACCTCCTAATCCCATAAACCAACGTAGATCTGACCCCTTCAAGGTAGAGGGGAACAGTTTTAATTTTGGGGGTTCATAGGTGTAATCATACCCTCTACATAGAACATCGAATTCGAATAAGAATGCATATGGGTCTTCTGAAATTAATCCATGGAAGCTTGGCAGGTTCTGCAGGGGGATTGCTTTCATGGGAGCGTTGGTGATTGGATCAACTATTGGATATTCCAATGTGGAGGTCTGGGGTCATTGTTGATTTGGTTACACCATTTGATCGAAGATGTGCCAAAAATCTTCAGGAATTTCTTCATTCGGGTGTTCTATTCGAGGTGGTTGATTATTTGATCCTCTAGGGGATTTGATTGCACTCCCTTTATCTAGTATTTCGGGTATACCTTCTTCTTTTATGGGAGATTCAGGATCAGGGGATGGTGATGGGTCTTCCTTGGCAACCCCACTAGTTTTTCCTTCTCCTTCCTTCAAATTATGAGAATTTCCCTCGTCTAAAGGGTTGAGGGGTTGAAGGTCTGTGCTTTGAAAGATTTGCTCATACCCTTCAGTTTTGCTATGAATCTCAGTGTTGGTTGTATTTGGTGAAACTGTTGCTTGAGGGATTCGGATGGGTTCTTTCCTAGGTCTGACTAAAGCTTGAGATTCATCCTTTCGGATGATTTCGTCTATGAAATTACTTCTCCCAGGGAGCATCGAGTGCTGTGCTTTGGTAATTTTTGGTGGGGGTTTTGTTTTCTCAAGATCTTTCTTCTTAGTCATACACACTTCACACAAAATGAAATTCAAATACAAACACCTATATGACCTCTTAAGGGTCAACTATAGGTTCCTACCTTCCGTCTTCAATACCTGGTCCTCCAGAGACACAACCTATGCAACTTTTGACATTCTCCTCGGCAACGACACCAAAATGTTGGGCTCTAAACATGTCTAAAAATAGCCTTAGTTTAACATTAATTTATCAACCCAAGGATTTGTCCTTTATCTCAAGAATATTAGCAAAATCTATGCAGATAGCTTGTAGAGGATAAAATCGCATAGTTAAATAAAACCTAAGTTTATCCACAATAAAGTTCCTCAAATGTTCAGGAAATATTCTAAGACTAAGATCTTACTTAACATAATTGAAATCTAATTACTAACATGTTGTGAATGAAACGGAACTAACTAATCTATTGAATTCATTTAACTAAGAAGCAATGTTTGAATCTAAGTAAAGAATTGTAGAATTAACTATTAACTATGAATCAAATTGTTGGAAAGGAAATAACGAATTACTCTATCCTATGGAAATAAACAACAATTTGTAATCTAATCAAAAGGGACAACAAATATAACTTGTTGGAAAGGAACAACAATTGTAACTTTAACTCAAAGGAACAACAATTCTAACTTAATTGAAAGGAACAACAAATGCAAGTCTAAATAAAAGGAACAACGCATATGAAAATGTGAGGAATTGTCAAGCAGCAAACTACAGTAATGGAAGTTGGAACAACAATCATTAACATTTGAGAGAAATGTCTATCTTTTGTATGCAAACAACATAAAATCATTAACACACTTATGCATTTGTCTTAACTATTGCAAAAGAGAATTGAATCATAAAACAAAAAGCAAACTGATACAATTACAACTTGAGATAGTAGCTCCTTTAGACTGGGCCCTTGGTCCTCAAAAGCGTTGCTACTAGAAAATATTTTATTGATTTCATAGCTGGTACGACATTCACAAAAATAGCTTGCACAAAGCAATTCTGAGTTCTAAATACTTGAATGCAATTCTTAGATTGTCTTTTCAGGATCTATTATCCTCTATATATACAACAATCTAAGTAAATCAATCCATCCAGAGGATCAAGAGATCCTCAGGATTGCTTTACTATTATAAAGTTAGAATACAGAAAATTAATCATCTTTAAAATTGCTTTGTGCCAAAAGTCCTCAACCTCAATTGGCTCACGCATCTTTCAATATCTCCTTTCCTATTTTATCCAATCCTGTAACATAATCAAACAATTCCAATCATATTTTAGAATCTATTCAATATAACTTCAATAATATCAATAGAAGACACATTAATCATTTTCTATCCTATTTATTCCTAATTAACATAAAATTCAATCAATATTATATCATGAACTATGGGAATAAGGACGATATTTGTACCTTTTTCATAACCCAACAGTAACCACCACAACAATAATTGGGTATGGGCTCTGGTAATGACATCAAGCCACACCATTCTAGATAAAACACGGGTAGCAACAGGAAAAGATAAGGAGCGATATGGCTCAAACACTACGCAGTCGTGTTGTGCTTCATAGTTAAAACAATTAGCTTCATAACATGGGTGTGCGGGTTTCAGAAGTTGAAGAGATCGACAATGGAGGCAATGACTGGATATGTCCAGGCTCTCCCTGTGTCAGTGTGTGCGTCAGTGGGGAGTATGGAAGACGTGTGAGAGTGGAAGCCATCATGATAATGGTGAGGGAACCCCCCAACAAGTTGAATTTCCCACCTAAAAACTGCATGCGCCTAGGTTGACACATGTCTTCCTGAAGCTACATGAGCTCCACTTAACACTTGTTACCTTTCCCCAAGAACTTAGGAAAACACAAGTTATGTCAAACCTTAACCTCTAGGAAATAATAATATAATATTATCCCTTTAGAGGTAATCCCTCTATCTTAGCCCCTATTCCTAGACACTTAGACCCTTCCCTTTCCCATCCTAGTGGAGCTTAGTCCCCCATAAATCTTTCTTTCTGGTCGGTCTACATGCAACGATGTAATTATATTAATAATTTGAGTATTTACATATACAAAATTAGGCTTAATGGCCTTAGAATCTAGGCTCTCTGGCCTAATAAACACATAATCCTTCTAACTTATTATAACTCGGCTCACCAGCCTATCAAACATGTTTACTATATATAATTACAACTAGGGTTCGACCTGGGGATACTACAGTTTTCCTTTGTGACAAACAATTTTGAAAGATCTCTAAGATAGACATAGCTACTGGATATTGAGCTAATTCATCGACTAGGCTAGAGTTGATAGATGTCCTAGCATTGGGGTTATTTGTTATAAAAACAGGATTGCGGAGAAATAAAATAAAAACAAATGTGGAAATAAAACATAGAAGATACACAATACAATAGAGACACAAATATACATGGTTCACCCAGTGTGGGTTGTGTCCACTAGAGAAATTTCCAGGTCCTTCCTTTTTATTATCCATCAAATGAAGGGATACAACCTACAACACATCCATTGTAACTTCCTCTTCTTTCTCTCATAGTCTCCTCTCTCAGAATACCATATTCACAATGATACATAGTTGCAATAAATTTCCCTCATAAAATAGGGTTTTCTTCTATGGAAAAAAACCATAACATAACTTCAACCGTCATATCTACAAGCCCCTCCTGAAACCCTCCCCCATGTGGAGGGGTGTATAGTATTCTAGGGTGTACAATCTTCATGCGGTATAAACACAGCTGAAAACAAAGGCCTATGAAACATGAAGATAATCAGGCTCCACAACCAACAATATCCCTCTTGGAGACTGATCACAGCAACTCCACTACTGTTGTACCTTCTAGACTATACTCCACCTTGGACTTGGAAAATTTCTCATATTCACCTTCATGCTTGAATACCATTTGAAACTGAGTAGGAACTCAATTTTTCCTAGGTTACTCCTTTTTCTAACATGTCTACGAGATTCTATCTAGTGTGTATAGTTTCCAACTTCAAATGTCCATCTTCCAAGATGGATAGTATGAAATGGCACCTGATCTGTGTATTCTTAGTCTTTGAATGGAAGGTTGTGTTCTTTGCAAGATGAATGGTACTCTCATTGTCACAGTACAACCTACTATTCTCTTGCTTCTTTCCCAGTTCCTCCATAAATATCTATAACCAAATCATCTCTTTACTAGCCTCTGTTGTAATACCCCAAGACTGAGCCCCTAATTTTTAATCATGAATTGTAAACATGTTTCATAGGCTAGTGAGACAAGTAATGATAATTTAGGAGGCTTATGTGATATTTGGTCCAAAGAGCCTAGGATGCTAAGGCCAGGATCTTGTTTTGTATACTTAAATATTCAAATCATTGATATCAAAGCATCACTGTGTGTAGACCGGCCATGATGAAAGAGTATGGAGGACTAGGATCCATTAGGTTGGGTAAGGGAGGGGGTTGAGACACTGGAAAAAAGAGATAAGCTGAAGAGATTAAATCTTAGAGAATAATATATATTATTATTCTAAATACTATGAGGAGGATATGGATTTATCATAAGTTCCTCTAGGGGAGGGGAACGACTTCCAAATGGAGAGGAACACGCCTCATGAGCGCCATGTGTCATCTAAGGTGCATGAAAATATATGTGGGGATTTTGACTATTTAGAGGATCCTTTTTCCATTCCTTCCACTCATGCATGCAGCTAGTAGGAAAGAAGTAAAAACATGGAATGCCATTATTGAACCCTCGACCATCCTGAACCTTTGCAACGAGCCCGAACTGATATTGTTTCTAAACTTTTACCCTGCGAGTGGCCTGTATATCGTTCTTCCTTTATTGTGCCCCACATCCAGTTTATGTTGTTTCCATTACCCTTTCCCATGTGTTGAGGAGATGGATTGAAGAATCATGTTGTCATGCCTATGAGGAACTCTCTCCAGGTGAGAGAATTTGTTGAGGAAGTGAGTTCTTCTGGAGGGAGTCCAACAGTAGCTACAGAGCTATGAGAATTCTTGTTCGGACTATTAGTGAATCCCTAGAAGGGAGGTGGTGCATCTGATGGACTGTGTGATAGTGAAGGTGTATACTCGTGGGGTGGGACATGCATGTTGGGAATGGGAGTCTGTGAGCTATTTTCTGTAAGTGGAACCTTGGAGGAAATACTTCATGTCGACTAGTGCAACTTTTTGTTGTTCATTCCTAGCCTAGGAATCCCTTGCCCGATGAATTTTAGTCCCAACTCGGGGGTGACCCATTGCTGAGAGTGATGAGAAGTGTGGTCTAAGGCTAGGACATTCATGGAAGGTATGGACGCAGTTGGTGCACTACAATTAAAAGATAAGTATCATTTATGTGCTTAATGGTTAATGATGTATTTAAGTGCATGTATATGATTCTTATAATCATATTATGTGTTTCGCTGCATGTATTCTTTCATGTTATCTTTGTTTTTTTCTGTTAATTTTATATGTGATTTATTCCGCAAAGAGCTCTATCTTCCATAGCCTATGTATGGGCATGGACAATTTTAATTATCTATAACAAAGATTGAGATCATGTGTGTCTGAGGTAGCATGGTCCAACCTATGGGTGGACAGGGACGTTACAATGTGGTATCATAGCTAAGGTTTCAACACTGAACCTGGATGGGCCACAAAGTTAAATTTAGGCCATTGGATCTGAAGAAGATGCATGGAGGTTAAGCCCCAAATTATTCTAGACTTCGCCCCTTCGACTATTTTAAAACTATAATCAAAGAATATTGTCAAAGTCTCAAAGTTTGAAGCTAATTCGGACCATCCAATTCCCAGGGACATGCATCCTCAGATTAAGAAAAGTTCGACAATTTGGAGGTTGTGGATCGTTCATCAGCTAAATCCTTCAAAGTCTCAGAGTATTTCTTAGTCGTAGATCATTCGAGAGGAAGAGAGGTGTTAGATTTCTCTTATGTTTCGACATTAGGGGAAATCCATTGGAGGTTTCACAGTGTATAAATCGTCGAAGTCCCGAAGTCTAAAACCAATCCAGACCATCAATTCCAAGGGATATGTGTCCAAATATTAAGAAAGGTTCAGAGCTTCGAAACTTTAGAAGAAATGGTTTGTGGTTGCACAGAAGGAATATACCCCTGAAGTCATGGAGCGCTGCAGTGACATGATAGGATGATGTCATCGGGGGTGACATGGACCAGTTAGGTAGTTCGGCAATTTGGTAGTTTGACAACTTGGATAAAATTCCGAAGGCAGGAAATTCCGAAAGCACTAGGTATGACATGGCAAGATGATGTCACCTAGGGTGACATGGACCTACCTAAGTATACCACATGTCACTCGTTTATGTACTTTTGACAGTCCCTTAGAACTAATTGGAACCTCACACGTGTCACTCGATGGAGGGGCCACGTGTCACCACTTTGATTGGTGACAATTGTACTTCATGGGCCCCAGAAGGTTAAGCAGTTTGATAGTTCGACGTTCGGGGAAAATTGTTGGAAGAAATTTTGAACCTCCAAAGTCCCAGAGTCCCGATGTCCCAGAGTCTTGAAGTCCCAAAATTTTGAAGTGATGTGATGGTGGCCTCACCTGGGGGGCCCTGGAAACACATAATGCATGCCACGTGTGAGTGTGTTTTGATATTTTGAAGGGATGATTTGGAAAATAGAGCTTGAAACATGTCACCCCTTAGATAGGGTCACATGTCTACTTCTAGTGTTCTTCCACGTGGTGCCAGATCCTAGAGTTCAGAGACTTGGCACTCTGGAGGAACTTGGTAAATAATTTTTAAGTATGAAGCATCCCAAAGCTCCAAAGGGCAGAGGAAATCTTTGTCGTCCATCGGGAGGGAACACATGGAGATATATCTCGTGGTATGGATAATTCAAGGCATAAGAAGTTGCGGTAGAAGGACTTCTGGAGGCCCAAAGGTCGGATTCCATCATGACCGTTGATCGCAGATGACACGTGGAGGCAAGAGAGTTTATCTTTGGTGGGTCGACACTTCAGAAGATTGGTAGTGAATGTTTTTGGAAACTTTCGAAACATGGAGTCTCAGAGCTCCTATCCACTATAGATCTAAGCAAGGTAGGAGGACCATCAATCTGTACATCCTCCAAGTATTCGCAAAAGTGACATTCAGGGAAAATGTATAGTAATGGAGGAAGATCCTCTGAAGCCTTGAAGTTCTGAAGGCCTGGAGGCTTGAAGCATAAGATAAGTGTGTAACGATTAGCGCTTGGTCATGGATCCTGGTCACATGAATTTGGGGGCTGAAGGGAAGGGGCTAGCACCCAAATGTTTTTTGTTAAAGAGTAGAAAAGGGACAAATTTCTCAAATAGTCATAACTTCCTGCTCAAAAATCAGAATTGAGCAAGGGAGAAATCGTTGGAAAGGTCTGGAATAGTAGAGGAAATTTGTTCACCTAGAAATTTTCTATGGATAGTAAAATTTATCATAAAATGAGAAGAAGGAATTATGATCATTTATAAACCAGAATTGTACATGTTTGCATGGTTTTGTTCAGACAGTTATCATGACAAGAGTTTTGTTGGCTACACACTTTTCCAGAGTTTTCAGCTGCCAAAACAGAACAGAATCTTCTTGGAGTGTAGGGACATGGAGGATGCATAAGAGGCTTATAGTCATGAAGATGAGGATAGAGAAATGAATTTCCATATTGTAATTGAAGGAACAAATTTTTAATGGACATGGAGAAGGAAAGGATGAAGACATCAATTTGGTGGAGACCATAAAAAAATTGTAGGAAGATGTCCAGAGCCACAAAGTTGATAATGAAATGGTTATGAAGGCCAAAGATCAACAAGAATACTTCAACATGAAGTTAATGAAAATCCTAGACATAATTGAGAATAATTTAGACAAGGAGAGTGGCTCCAACAAGTCAGGAAGCCACAAATCCCCTTATGAGAAAAGAATATCAAGGAGTATCAACAGGCACCACCATCACTCTCAAAGGAATTCCAATAGGAGGGCACATAACAACTCAGGTCCATCCCCTACTAGGAAGCATAGGAGGTATGGGGTGGATGAATTGAAGAGAGAAATGAAAAAGATAAAACCTCCTACTTTTGATGGAGAGAACAAGAAGGATGAAGATGTTGAGACATGGTTGTTAGGCATGAGGAAATATTTCCAACTGCATAATTATTCCTCTCATGTAGAAGGAAGAATTGCAAGCTACTAGCTGAAAGAAAGAGCATCCATGTGGTGGGTCAAGCTTGTGTAGGTGAAACACCTTAAGGATAAAAATGTTAGTGCAAAGAATTCAAGAAGTATTTTGAGAAGAAATACTTGACCAAGATATATTATGACAAAAAGATGAAAGAGTTCTTTGAACTCAAGTTGGGCAGCATGACCATTGATGAGTATGAAAGGAGATTCCTAGAACTGCTAAAGTATGTCTCCTTCATCAAAGATGAGATATTTGAGATCCAGGGATATTTGAGTGGACTACCATCCTTCATCAATGACAAGATCTAGTATGATGATCCTAAAACTTTGGAAGAAACCATAATAAGAGATAAGTTCTTGTACGATCAACAAAAGGGAAATCCTACCTTATAGAAGGCTTGGGAGGACAAGAAGAAGTTTAGTAGAGATACGAGGAAGAAGGGGATAAAGCCTCCATTATTCATAAATAATCCTCAGGGACAACCAACTTTTAGAGAGCCCAAGATGGCTGAGGCATGTGGGAAAAAGCCAAGGCAGCCACCAATGCAATGTTGGGGTTGTAAAGGAAGTCATAAGTATAAGGTTTCTCCTAAAAAAATAGACAAAGTGAGAGCCTTCCATAATTTTCAGCAAGTAGAAACAATGGAGGACATGGGCATAAGTGTGCCAAGGATCTATGCAGCTCTGGACAACAAGCAAGTAGATTTTCAATCACACATGATTGAAGTATAAGGTATGATCAATAATCATGACTTTACTATTTTAATTGATTCAGGGGATATTCATAGCTATATATATCCTAAGGTAGTGGAAAGATTTCAATTTCCAAGATGCAAGCATGAGAAATATTGGTTGGTTCAGCTGGCTACAACAGCCAAGAGAAAGGTTGTTGAGTTGGTTAAGTCATGTCCATTGGGCATGAATGGGATGAATACCAAGGAAGATATGAACATATTTACTTTAGGTTCATATTACTATCTAATTGGTATGGATTGGTTGGACCAACACCATGCCATTTTATATTTTCATAACAAGGCATTCACTTGCCTAGATGAGGAAGGAAACTCAAGAACAATCCAAGGAATTCCTAGGGGAGTTATTGTCCGAGAAATATCAACAATGCAACTAAAGAAGTGTTATAGGAAGGGATGCCAAGTGTTTTTAGCTCATATGGAGGAAAAACCTAAGGATATAGTGCCAGATCTAGAAGATCAAGCAGTCCTAAAATAGTTTCAGGATGTGTTTAAGGAGATACTAGGACTACCCCAATAGAGAGATATTGATTTCTCTATAAAATGCCTGGAGCAGCACAAGTGTCAAAGACTCCCTACAGAATGAGTACTCCAGATCTGAAGGAGTTGAAAATTCATCTTGAAGAGCTATTGAAGAAGGGGTACATATGCCCAAGTGTGTCACCTTGGGGTGCCCCAGTGTTATTTATGAATAATAAATATGGGACCTTGAGATTGGGTATTGATTTCAGGGAGTTAAATAAAGTAACTATGAAGAACAAGTATTATTTTCCAAGGATTGATGATCTCTTTGGTCAGTTGAAGGATGCAAGGATATTTTCAAATATTGATCTCAGGTCAGGATACCATCGAGTAAGGATTAAAGATGAAGAAATCATAAAGACTACCTTTAGAATAAGGTATGGTCACTATGAGTTTACGATGGTGCCATTTGGGTTATCAAATGCACCAGATGTTTTCATGTGTTTGATGAATGTTGTTTTCCAAGAGTACTTAGACAAGTTTGTCATTGTCCTTTTGGATGTCATCCTTGTATATTCCAATATAGAAGAAGAACATGAGAATCACTTGAGGATGGTGTTGCAAGTGTTAAGAGAACACCAGTTGTATCCCAAATTGAGAAAGTGCTCATTTTATCAGAACCAAATTCATTATTTGGGGCATATCGTATCCAAAGAAGGGATAGCAGTGGATCCTGAAAAGATTGAGGCCACTAGAGGACGGCCAACACCCAAGAATGTGAAAGAAGTCAGATATTTCATGGGTCTAGCTGGCTACTACAAAATATTCATTGTAGGGTTTTCAAGGATTTCTCACCCAATCACTTTCTTTCAAATCAAAGGGGTGAAGTTTCAATGAACAGTAGAATGTGAAAAGAGCTTCCATAAATTAAAGGACTTATTAACTAGTGCTCTGATTCTGAGAATTGCAGATCCTGGTGAGGAATTCATGGTTTGCACAGATGCATGCAAAGAGGGACTTGGTGGATTCCTCAGTCAGAGTTGTTTGGTAGTACGTTTTGAATCCAGAAAGTTGAAAGAGCATGAAAGGCTCTATGCCACTCATGATTTGGAGATGGAAACCATAGTGCATGCCTTAAATAAGTGGAGGCACTACCTCATGGAAAATAAATTTGAACTGAGGAAAAACCATAATGGTCTGAGGTATTTGTTTGATCAACCAACTTTAAATGCCAGGCAAAGCAGATGGTTGGAATTCCTATGTGAGTATGACTTTGATATCAAGCACACCAAAGGAAGGGAGAGCAAAGTGGTTGATGCACTCAGCAGGAGAGTGCATGATTTACATGCTACAACCATTAGCATGTACCAAACATATCTTAAATGTAGAATTTCTGAAGCTGCAAAAGAAGATTTGCAGTACATGGAGATGGTAACAAAATTGAAACAAGGTAAAATGCAACAGATAGTCGAAGATTATAAATTGGGAGATGATGGAATGATATTATAAAGGAACAAAATATTTATACCCAATTCTCTGGAATTGAAAAGTATGATCTTGAAGGAGATGCATAATGTGTCTTATGTTGGACACCCAAGATATCAGAAAACAGTGGAGACAATTAGGAGCCAATACTATTGCAGATATGAAGAAATAAATTGTTGAGTACAATGCCATATGTATGGAGTGTCAAAGGGTCAAGGTTGAGCATAGACACCCAGCTGGGTTGCTGCAACCATTACCCATTCCTGAGTGGAAGTGGGAAGTGGCGAAAATGGATTTCATCACCAAATTGCCAAGGACAAGCAAGC
Source organism: Picea engelmannii (assembly GCA_009831015.1). Taxonomy (NCBI): domain Eukaryota; kingdom Viridiplantae; phylum Streptophyta; class Pinopsida; order Pinales; family Pinaceae; genus Picea; species Picea engelmannii. The sequence goes on from ML777185.1 coordinate 2,547,777, forward strand.
ATCATGATTCTATCATGGTAGTGGTGGACAAGCTTACCATGGCTACCCATTTTATTCCATTGAAGATAACTCACAAAGCAACCAATGTTTTTGATATCTATATGAGGGAAGTGGCCTGATTGCATGGTATTCCAAAGACAATTGTGTTTGATAGAGACCCAAAATTCACTTCAAAAATTTGGAAGGGATTATTCAGGGGTTTGGAACCAATCTAAACTTTAGTACAGCCTATCATCCTGAGTCTGATGGGAAGACAGAGAGGGTAAACAAAGTAATAGAAGATATGTTAAGAATGTATGTGATGGACAAACCATCAAAGTGGGAAGACTATCTACACTTGGTAGAGTTTACTTACAACAATGGGTACCAAGAATCTATGAAGATGATCCCATTTAAAGCACTTTGTGGAAGAAAGTGCAACACTCCTATAAGTTGGGAAAATCTAGCTAATAGGGTAGTGATTGGGCCATAATTGCTCAGAGAAATGGAAGATAAAATGTTGAGGATTAAACAGAATTTAAAGGTTGCCTAAGACAGGAAGAAAAACTATGTTGACAAGGGTATAAATCACAGGGAATTTAAAGTGGGTGGTCATGTATTCTTGAAGGTTAAGGCCAACATAAGTTCACTTAAGTTGGGAAACTATTCCAAGTTGGCAGCTAGATATTGTGGACCATTTTAAATCCTAGAGAGGATTGGTCCAGTATCTTATATGATTGCATTTCCTGCATCTATGTATTTTCATAATGTATTATAGGTATCATTTCTCAAGAAATATATGCATGATGCTAATAATGTAATTGATTGGAATCTGATTCAGCTGGAGAAAGAAGGTGCTATCCAAGTGCATCTGATACGCATTTTGGACCGAAAAATCAAATATCTCCAGAATCAAGCCATAGGGATTATAAAGGTCCAATGACCTGGTATGGTCCTGAGGATGCTACTTGGGAGCATGAGGATGCAATGTGGGTAGAGTACGTGCATATTTTTTAATATTTTGAAAATCTTGTTGATATGGTGTAAAAGAATTGCACTGAGGACAGTGCAAAAATAACAGGAGGGGATTGTAATACCGTAAGGCCGATCCCCTAATTTTTAATTATGAATTGTAAACATGTTTCATAGGCTGGTAAGCCAATTAATGATAAGGTAGGAGGATTATGTGATAGTTGGGCTAGAGAACCTAGGATGCTAAGGTCAAGAGCCTATTTTGTATATGTAAATATTCAAATCATTAATACAAAATCATCACTATGTGTAGACCGACCATGATGAAAGAGTATGGGGGACTAGGCTCCACTAGGCTAGGTAAGGGAGGGGGATGAGAGGTTGGAAAAAGGGGCTAAGATTAAGATCATAAATATCAGAGAATAATATATATTATTATTCTAAATGTTTTGAGGAGGATATGAATTTATCATAAGTTCCTTTGGGGGAGGGGAATGAATTCCAAATCGAGAGGAACGTGCTTCATGAGCGTCATGTGTCATCTCAGGAACATGCAAATATATGTGGCAATTTTGACTATTTTGAGGATTCTTTTTCCATTCCTTCCACTCATGCATGCAGCCAGTAGGCAAACAGTAAAATCCCATAATGCCATTGTTGAACCCTCGACCATCTCGAACTTCTACAATGAGCCCGAACTGATATCTTTATTGAACCTATACCCTGCATGTGGCCTATGTTTCATTCTACCTTTATCGTACCCCACATCCAATTTTTGTTGTTTCCATCACCCTTTCCCATGTGTTGAGGAGATGTATTGAAGAAGCATGTTGTCATGCATGTGAGGAACTCTCTCCAGGTGAGAGAGTTTGTTGAGGAAGTGAGTTCTCTTAGAGTCAGTCCAGTAATAGCTACAGAGCTATGAGAATTCATGTCTAGCCTGTTGTTAAAGGCCTGAAAGGGAGGTGGAGCATCCGATGGATTGTGTGACAGTGAAGGTGTATACTCCTGGGGTGGGACATGCATGTGGGGAATGAGATTCTATGGGCGTCGGTGGGTGTAAGCGTCTCCTTGAAAGAAATCCTTCCTGTAGACTGGTGCAACTTCCTGTTGTCCTTTCCTAGCCTAGGTATCCCTTTCCCTGTGGAGTTTAGTCCCAGCTCGGGGGAGACCCACTGATGAGAGTGATGAGAAATGTGGTCTAAGGCTAGGAGGTTCGTGGAAGGTCTGCACATAGTCGGTGCACTAAAATTAAGATAAAGGTATCATTTTTGTGCTTAATGGTTAATGATATATTTTAGTGCATGTCTATGATTCTTATAATAATATCATTTGTTGTGTGTATGCTTTCATGTTATCTTTGTTTATTTTTGTTAAGTTTATATGTGATTTATTCTGCAAAGAGCTCTGTCTTCCATAGCCCGACATGTCTATGTCTGGGCATGGACAATTTTAATTATCTATAACAAAGATTGAGACCGTTTGTGTCTAAGGTAGTGTGGTCTGGCCCATGGGTGGTTGGGGACGTTACATATGTAGCTGCAAAATACTCTACCTTTGTTGTTGAAAGTGCAACAACCTTTTGCAGTTTCAAAATACAACTTACTGTTGTTCCACCTATAGTAAAAACATACCATGTGGTGCTCCTCCTGCTATCTTTATCACCTGCCATATCTGAATCAACATTTCCCTATAGAACCGTGTCTGAACCTCCAAAACATAATGCATAAGTAGCATTACCTTTCAAATACCTAAGAATCCACTTTACTGCCTCCTAATTTTCTTTGCCTGGATTGTTCATATACTTACTCACAACTCCCATTGCATGTGCAATATATGGTCTTGTGCAAACCATCACATACATCAAGTTTCCAACTACTAATAAATAAGGGACCCTCGACATGTATTATGTCTCCTCTTGTGTCTTGCGACACATTTCTTTGGTTAATTTGAAATGGTTGTCCAAATGTGTACTAATTGGTTTTTCATTCTGCATTCTAAACCTCTCTAACACCTACTCTATGTAGTCACCCTGAGACAATGTCAAATTGTGATTTTTCTTATCTCTTGTTATTCTCATACCAAGGATTTTCTTTGCACCACCCAAATCCTTCATCGCAAATGAATTAGCTAATTTATTCTTGAGAAAATTTCTATCTTGCATATTAGACCCTGCAACAAGAATGTCATCTACATATAATAGCAAGATAATATAGCTTCCATTTTCTAGTTTTTTAAATAAACACAATGATTGGAATGACATCTACTATAACCTTATTCTATCATAAACCTGTCAAAATTCAAATACCACTACCTTGGAGCTTGCTTTAGGCCATACAAGATCTTCTTCAACCTACATACCAAATTTTCCTTCCTTTTGACCTCATACCCTTGTGGCTGCTGCATATAAATCTCTTCCTCCAAATCCCCATGGAGAAAAGTTGTTTTTAAATCTAATTGTTCAAGAGGAAAATCTTCTACTGCCACAAGACTTAAAATATTCCTAATTGAAGTCATTTTAACAACAGAAGAACATATTTCATCAAAATATATACCTTTCTTTTGTGCAAAACCCTTTACAACAAGTTTATCCTTGTACCAATTGTTTCCCCCATATTCTTCCTTCAACTTGTAAGACCATTTATTCTGCAATGCTCTTTTTCCTGCAGGAAACTGAACCAAATCCCAAGTTTGGTTGTTTAACAGGCAATCCATTTCCTCTTTCATTCCTTGCTCCCACTTATTTTTAGTGTTTACCTGCATTGCCTCTTCATAACATTCTAGTTCACTAGAATCATTCAACAATAAATAATACAATGAAGGAGAGTATCATTCAGGGGGTCTACTTAACCTGGTAGATATTCTAACTAAACTTACCATAGTTTGAGGTACTTGTTTCTCATGTTGTTGTACATTTTGATTTTTTAGTACCTTTGGAATTTCTTTTTCAGTGATCTCATCAAGCACTGTGTATTCTGGTTTTTCTTTTTCCTATTTCTTTCCCTACAACTAATCTTTCTACATGAGCTTCTCATTGAATATAACATATCTACTCGTAATGATTTTGTGATTTTCATAATCCCATAAGATATAACCAAAATCATTAACACCATTTCCATTAAAGGCACACTTCTTGGATTTTTCCTCAAGCTTTGTTATATTTTCTTTATCAATATGGACAAATGCTTCACAACCGAAAGTATTCAAAAAAGAATAGTTTACCTTTTTACCTATCCATATCTCCTCTGGAATTCCACCATCCAAAGAGATTGAAGGTCCTATGTTTATTAAGTAAACAATAGTATCCACATCATTTTTCCAGAACTGTAAGGGAAAACCAACATGGAATCACATACTCCTTGCACGCTCCATGATTGTCCTACTCATCCTTTCTGACACAAAATTTTCTTGTGGTGTTCCTGGAACTGTCTTCTACTTATGAATCCCATGGTATGAACAATAATCACCAAACTCCTTGCTACAATATTCACCTCCATTGTCTAATCTCAGGCACTTCAACCTTTTTCCTGTCTCATTCTAAACCAAAGCTTTTCATTTCTTAAAAGTATCAAAAACATCATATTTTTCTTGAATGCAATAAACCCAAGTTTTTCTAGTTGCATCATTAATAAAAGTAACATAATAGCAAGATCCACCAAGAGATGATACAAGATATAGTCCCCATACATTTATATGAACAAGCTCTAACCTTTCACTCTTCTTTTCTTTTCCAACTATGAGAAATTTGACTCTCTTCTATTTTCCATAAACACAGTGCTCACAGAAATCCAAATCAATTTGTTTAAGATCTGGAAACAAATTTCTTTTGTGAAGTATATGCATACCCTTCTCACTTATGTGTCCAAGCCTATGATGCCACAATGTTGTATCCACTCATGTAGAATCTAAAGAGATAGACGAGCCAGTATTACCAATACATAAATACAATGTACCTACCTTCTCTCCTTTTTCTATCACCGGTGATGCTTTGGTGATCTTACACACCTTATCTGTAAATATGGATATACAACCTTCACTTGCCATATTACCTCTTGAAATTAGATTTTTCCTTAGATCTGGAACATGTCTTACCTCTTTCAACAACCATTGGTTTCCATTCCTTTGATTTATTTTTACCTTTCCCATTCCAACAATTTTGCATGATGCATCATCACCCAAATGAACCTGTCCAAAATCACCTTGAACACAATCTAGAAAATACTTCCTATGGGGTGTGGCATGAAATGAAGCCCCTGAATATAATACCCAAGACTCATAAATATTATCTATAGAAAGAATCAAAGCATCTTGTAACAAATCACCTATTACATTTGCTTCCCGATTTTTCTCCTGTTGTCCATCTCTTTGTTTCTTTGGAGCTCTGCAGCATTTCTTCAGATGCCCTTTCTTCTCACAATTCCAACACTATATTTTTCCCAATCTGGATTTGGATCTTCTCTTCCTACAATTCCCATGGTTCCTTGAGCCCTTTCCTCTATCCTTTTGTCTTCCCCTATTCTCCATGTTTAACTCATTACCTAATTTATCACCTATGCTTTTCTGTGGCATTTCCTCGCTAAGGATAACACTAACAACATCATCAAATTTTAGAGTGTTTGAACTAGAGATAGAGTTAGTTACAGCCATGACCAAGACATTCCATCTTTCTGGAAATGAGCACAAGATTAGAAGAGCCCTAACCTCATCATCAAAGTCCACTTTTACAGAACTTAGTTGATTAGTAACTGTATCAATTCATTTAAATCATTTGCAATAGACCCACCTTCTAACATCTTCATATTAAATAATATCTACATTATAAATACCTTATTGGATGCCGAGGGTTTTTTCATATAGTTTAGAAAATGTGTCCATCAATTCCTTCATTGTCTTTTCTTTCAAAATATTGAAATCCACCAACGCTTCCAGGCTCAACCGTATCATTCCTGGTGCTTTTCTGTCAATAAACTCCCATTCTTCAACCTTCATGGTCGATGAATTATTTGTTATTCCACCCAATGGTAGTAATAGATCCTTTTGATATAAATAATATTCCATATGCATATTTCATAACTAGTACTTTTGGTCGTTAAATTTCTCGACCCTAAACTTTCCATCTTCCGCCATTGCTCCCACTCGAACCAGGAACCCTCTTTTCCTATGAGTTATCTTTCACTCTAATACCAGTTGTTAGAAAACAAGTTCGTGGAGAAATAAAATAAAACAAAATGTGGAAATAAAACACAGAATATACACAATACAATAGAGACACAGATATACGTGGTTCACCAAGTGTGGGCTACGTCCACTAGAGAAATTTCAAGTTCCTTCCTTTTTATTATCCAGCAAATGAAGGGATACGACCTATAACACACCCATTATAACTTCATCTTCTTTCTCTCACAGTCTCCTCTCTCAGAATACAATGTTCGCAATGATACATAGCCACAATACATTTCCCTCATAAAGAGGGTTGCCTTATAGGGAAAAAACACTAGCATAACTTCTACCATCAGATCTGTGACCTTATAATGAATGGTCCAGATTTACTATGAAAGTACAATATACATTTACAAGGAAAATTTTCCTTCGAGGGGTTCACACCCAAACCCCCATCGGGGAACGTTTTCCCCTGAACCCCCATCGAGGGCTTGCTTTCCCCCGGATCCCCCAGTTGGAGGAATGAGCCCCCCGGACCCCGTAGGGGGGGAAAGCCCCTCCTACAACCCCCTCGCATGGAGAAGTGTATAGTATTCATGGGGTATAAACATGGCTAAAAACAAATACCCATGAAACAACAAGATAAACAGGCTCTAAAACCAATATTATTCACATTCCTACGTAATTGTGTGCAGAAGATGAAAATAGAAATTTTTGTGCTAGTGCGAGGGATTGTCAATGGTTTTCTTGTTGGTAATGGGGATGTATCTGATGTATTCAACCTAGGGTTGATAGGAGTACCATACTATTGGATGCATATCTGAAGGATAATATCCTCTTCAATGGTGAGTATGATGGGTCGATCAGTGGGGTTTCCATATGGAGTTTGACCTGGGTTAGGATTTTGTCCCATCTACTCTGGGTTAGGGATTGTTTTTTGTTAGGTGTTGATGACTCACTAATGAGGAGTTAGGTTTTGGAGAACCACTAGAGTTTTTGGTTGCATGAATTTTTGAGGGACTTGTCCTAGTCCCTGTGGGGTAGGGGGCCTGGGTGGGTTTATGGTTTCCTTCATCCTTTTTTAATTAGTGATATGAGGGAAATGGTGAGTGTAATTACAATACTCTTTGAAAAGTGTGAAAGGTAAATTGGTCCTTAGGTTGTTATTTTTCCCTTGTCTCTATTGCCCATTTTTATTCCCCCTTTGGAGATTTTGGTTACCATGGTTCTAGTTTACCCCTACCGGGGTGTTTTTTTGTTGGGGGTTGCCTCCATGTACTTGGTTGGTGTTATTTATGTTCTTTCCTTTATTTTTGTTGGAATGGTTAGGTGGATTGGTCATATTTAAATGTTATAAGTCTTGAACCTATTGAATAGGGGAAGGTTAGACAAAATTGACACCAACATGTTGCTAACCATGTGGTGAGGCAACTTGTTGTGGAGGACCTGGGAATAGAAAATATGGATTACTTGGTGGAGGAGGTACATAAGGAGTGTATGAGGTTGATGTACCTCCTTATTTGTTTATGTTTTAAGTTGGGTTCATGGTTGGGACAACCATAGAGGTTTGAACCTGGCTTGGTGGTGGTGGGGGTATGTGTCCCCCTATCACAAGAGTTGGTGGAATTATAAATGGGGGAGGGGGATGTGGGAAGATAATATGGTGTTACTCCATATGAATGGGGGTAGTAAGGGTCCCAAATGTGGGTACCTATTGAGTATATGGGTTGAAGTGGGCCATGGACCTACTTAACCCATCAGTTGTGTGTGAGGCTCCAGGTTTGTCCTAGATAAATGGTAGAGGATGAGGAGCATCAAGTAATATTGTATAGAGGTACCCTAATTGAGAGTAAATAAAATCAAATTTTTGGGCCTTGGTGATGGCATCATCTTTAGTTTGAGGGAAGGTTGTAGTCACATCTTTGGCAAGGAGAGGGACTAGTGATTTGAGGATCCAATCTAGTCGTTGTTGTGGGGTGGTATCATCCTTGAAAATACTTCTTCTCCATCTCCATTCATGAATATGATCAACGATATGGACAGATGTACTTTTTTTTGAATTATGATATAATCTCTAAATCGGTGGCATGGTAGACTGGGAGTTGAAAGAAATACAAGAAGGATTTTTCAAAAGATTCAAAGGTTGTGTGGGACCTGAATTTCTCATCCACATACCACTTGGTAGATAGATTAGTGAGTGTTCATTGGAACAATATTAAACAAATGGAATCTTCCATAATGCTATTGGAGGAACACCACAAGTGGAAAGACATGATGTGATTAGTGGGGTCTTCTCTTAGATTTCCTTCAAACTTTAGGATGCCAAAAGGTAGCTTGGTGGGAATACTGGGCCATGTGGGGTCATGAAGGATTGGGCCATTCGTCAGTTTGGTCAAATCTAGAATGTTGAGGGATTCTAAGTATGGCATGGTAGGGGGTGTTCCAACCATGGTATGATGTGGTTGAGAAGACATTCCTTATGAGGATGGTTGGGATATTGTACCTTGCAAATAAGGTTGGGTTCTTCCTCCTTGTGAGGGAGGACTAGTAGGTGGGTTTTTTATGGTATTGGTGCCAAGCAATTTGGACTGAAGAAAATTTTATCCTAGAACAGTGGCACTCACTAGTGTGTGTGTTGGTTGTGTTGATGTGTCATCCAAATTGGGAACACGTCCCAAGATTGGAGGGAGGTTTCTCAAATGTATATGATGATGGGGATATTGTGGTTCCCCTATGATTCTGGACTAAATGTGAATGTGTGTAAGTGGTAGTGATAATAATAAATGAACAAGTACTTCTACAAATATGGACTATCTCAACAATGTTTTGAAAGTTGTATGTAATCAAATTGTGGGAAACATACATAAACAAGTAGTAATGTAATATGGTTTGGGGCTTACCCACGTGGGGAATAAAATAAAAAGAACGTCTCCTAAAATACCTATCGTATTTCCTCTCAAAAAAAACTAGGCCTTCCAAAAGAACTCAACAGTGGGGCATTAATCCACTAGAAGAGGAGCTAGTGGAGGTATGAATCAATCAGTTATAATGAGGGGTGAAGGGGGAATATCTTGAAAGTACTGGCGATATTTCCCAACAACCATTCAAAACCTTATTGAGTTGTGATTTCATCCCATAACCATCACTTGGGTAGAAAACCTATATTTGGCCACTAAGCTACCTCGATCAAGCACAAAATTTAGATTTTCGACATAAGAAAAGGGTCACGGGTTGGATTCTTTTCAAGGGTTGGGTGACCCACAGAGGCATGCACTGAACAACCAAACCTCGACCTTCAACCCTTCATAGGTATCCCCCTGCGTTATGGTGTAGGAATGCTTGATTTAGAGGATTTCGATATCCTACTTCAAAACTTCTAAGTTTCAATGAGAAATGATATTAAGGAGTTATTTGGATGCTTATCCCTGGAATTGTAATTTAGACAACAATTTTATTTTGTGCTCCTCCGATGGAGTTTAAAGACTTGTTGTTTAGCGGTTGCTTTTATGAATTGAATTAATAGACTCCTAGTCCCAATGATTGGTAAAAGAAAAATCTTTAGTTTTGAAATTCAAATGATACACTAAGCCATCCATGTGGAAACAAAGAAAGAAAAATATGATATGGTTCTTTTTATCCCTTTAGATGTCTATGTGTGGCTAAGTACCTATGCAAGAAAGAGCTCAAAACCTACTTTTTTGGCTTTTACAAAGTGCATAAAATAAAACTACAACTACTTGATGAAATCACCTTCAAAATCCATTACAATAAAATGAAATAGAGATTTTGAATGGATTTTCTTATAGATAGTAGAACATAGTTTGCAGTCTGAGCAAATATAAAGACAGTGAGATGTGCAGTCATGCGCGACCTATGTGACTGTTTACCCCAAACCCATGAAAACAAAGAAAAATGGAGGGGTGAAAGTTTGAAATGGATTCTCTCAACCAGAGGATGAATTGTTTGAGGATTGGGATAGGGCATTTTTGGGTCCTGCAAACACAAAGAAGTGAATGAAATCTCTAATGGTCCAATAGAGGAGGAATTTGATTTGTATCCTCATTATGGTCACCAAACTATTGGGCTCTTTTGGTCACTTGGGTGAGAAAAAAGAGGCCCTTAACCTGCCTTGTTAGACCAACAAGACAACAAAGAAATTGGTTAGTTGATTAGTGAATCAAAAAACAAGTAAATAAAAAAACAATTAACCAAGAAACGAAAGTAAATTGAGCATGCAAAAACTAGAATGGATGCATGTCATTGATACAAGAAATATCTCCCCAAATGGAAAGTGATCCTTGAATTGAGAACAACAAAGGAGAAAAGTGGGACTTATGAATCCCATATTCCTCCTTGGGAGGGCACTTGAGCCCACCAAAAGTAGAGCTTTACTCTCTTATCTATGACTAACAATGGTGAATAACGTCTTGGTCAAGTTTCTCAAGAGGTGGGAAGATTACCAAATGCTATGATTTCTCAAATGGCTCTCAAGAGAATAGATGGCTTCTCTAAGAGAAAATGGGAAGCATAACAATACAATGAATTACTTCATTTTTTAGCATACCATGGCCATATATTTATAGGACCATAGAAAGATATTGCATAACATGTTCCAAGTATGAATGCGAGACATGTGGAGGTACTTACCATCATTTCAGTCACCCCAGGGTGAGATTTTGGGTTGATCTTGAGGTCTTGAATTGGTACAGTCAAGATTGGAGGTGGTTGAGGCCCGACCAATTTCCTAAATCCATCGTTTCTGCATCAACGTGGGTTTTTTCAGAGACAGTCAAACAGGATGCGTAATTTGCACGTCTGGAGCTTGGTTGATCTGTGCAGATGTGTGCATGCTGACTTTGGTGGAAGTGCACATAAATTCGTGGGTCTTTTTGTATAGTTTTGGCATCTTTCTGAAATAGGTTATGTAAATACTGGAAGTATGTTGTGTTTGTGTTGATCTTGTCTTCGACCATTTTTTGCATTGCTTGTGAGCAATTTTCCTGTGATAAAATCTATCCTTTGTAGTTTGAAATTTTGTTGTTTTCAATGATGATGGATAATCGGATTGGATACTCTACGGAGGAATCCTTTTTGAGTTTCATGAGCACATTATGAATGCATAATTAATTTCTACTTGATACACAAAGTATGATTTGTATTAAATATAGATAAACATTGATGCTCATATGTGTTTTATTAAACCCAACCTCTCAAAGAGAATTGTAATAATTCTTTGAAATAAAGCATAGATCTAAAATTCATCCTATCAAAGGGGTTTTAAGATGAACGCAAAGAAGTAAATAACTAACTTTTGAATAGATGAGAATAGGCTTATGAATCATCATCATTGTCCTCATCTTCATTGAGAAAATTTTCTTGATCATCATCAGAAGAAGAGTCCTCAAGGCACTAGGGACTAATTGCCAGACTAGGAGAGAAGTACTCAAAGGAATAAGTGTCAATCAAAGAATAAATATGTAAATTCTTATCCTACTAGGACTAGGATTGTTATTCTTCTTCTTCTCCATCCTCTTCTTCTTGTTGTTCTTCAAGGTCATCTTGAGATGATTTAGATTCCTCCTCTTTAGAGGGGTCATGGGAGGAGTCATTTGATTCCACTACTACTATACATATAGAATAGTTATAACAAAAATAATATAATCTAAATAACTTAGTAAAATGATTTTTTTTTTTGAAAAGAATGGGAAATAAACAAAATATAAAGAAAATTGGATCTTGTAGCAAATAAGAGTGGACCTTGTAGCAAGCTAGAGTGAACTCAATAACTACATTGAACTTGATGGTGGTTGATATCAATATGGAAACAATTAGGAATTTTCTATGACACTATAAAAGGAAATAAATACAAGTATTAAGGAATCAAATAATAAAAAGAAAAAACACCAGTCCAAGAGAGTAAACCAATAATTTCTATTTAGTGGTGTACACAATGAGTCAGATGTTTAGGTATAGATATATTCAACTCCAAAATTTTGTATCATTATGTTTGACCATATTTAATTAAGGAAATTGCATTAATTTTTCTACCATGATGGCATCGATTAAAATTAATTGAGTATTTTCCAAATCTTTTTAGGAAATTTTGTTAATTAGAAAAGAGTAAATACTTTAAATATAAAACATGATAAGATACCTCATTCCATTAGTTCATATTGTTTTTTTTTATAAGTCTTCAATAATATTACATATCATATATTATTTCATCATATTACAATTGGACTTCAAAAAGTGAAATGTCACTCTGACAGAAAATATCCATAAATGCTAATTTCATAGGTCAAATCTGTATCATCACCCTTACCTGTAATTGTATTTGTAAATGCAATTGTTCATGAGGGAGAGATGGATTGCATTGATTAATATGAGTGGAAATAAAGTGAGATGCCATGCCAATGCCAAAGTTTAATGATGCTATAGAATGGAAAGCATTTACAAGAATGTTGGCCAACTAAATAGTCCATCAAACTAAATAGTCCATCAAATTTGTTGTTAAAATGTTTTTTTCAAATTTACTTGAGAATGCATTTGTCCATAAATATTTTATTGGAATTAAATAAATTAAACACCAAATAATGTAATTGGATACATTTAATGCATGAAAATGCAATTAATGAGAGGTATTTATAGGTAATGCATGGAAAAACAATTGATAAGAATTGATAAGAAGTCTTTCAAATCCTTTCTATGTTTGATTTGATAAATGTAATACTAATTTCCTATCCACCCACATGAAATAGTGTATCAAATTTCTTGTTAAATTTTTTGTTTTCAAATTTACTTAAGAATGCATATGTTCATAGATATTTCATTGAAATTAAATATTTTAAACACCAAATAATGCAATTGATAAATTTAATGCATGGAAATGCAATTAATGAGAGGTATTTCTAAGTAATGCAATTGGATAAAATGAATACATGGAAAAACAATTCATGGGAGGTATTTCTAAGTAATGCAATTGGATAAAATGAATACATGGAAAAACAATTGATAAGAGGTATTTCAAATCCTTTTCATATTTGATTTAATGAGAGGTATTTCTAAATAATGTAATTGGATAAAATGAATGCAGGTAAAAGCAATTGATAAGAGGTATTTCAAATCCTTTTCATATTTGATTTGTTAAATGTAATACTAATTTTCTATCCACATTTTATGCATGGGAGAATGTTTCAATACAACATTGGAATTAATAATAGAATATTTATCAACAAATTCTTATTAGTCCCTGCCAAAGGCTTAGGACTATAGCAATGAGTTTGTTTTTGACTTTATATTAGTTCATTGTTGACTTTAAATTTGTGTGCTACATCTAATGTGTAACATAGGNGTTATTCAATGTATACAATTAATTACACAATTAATGGATTTGCAATTTGACAAGGATGTTGTATGCATTTATTGACAAAGATGGTAGGTGCATAATTTATGTTAGGTTGAAGCCTAGTTGCCTTCTTGTTTTTCCATGTTTAATAAAAATACAAGTCATTGTCATGGACATTTACTCATCTTCCGTAAACTTCATATTGTTTTTGGTTTCTTAATCATGTTGGCACGTGTTCAATTTAAAAATATCAAAATTTGACAATTAATATAAAAATATTAATGTAATGCAAGAAGAATATTTATTAATTATTTATGCAATAAATTTATGCACGAGATATCATCCTTGAAAATGATACTGGAAATTAATACCGGGAAATTAATACCTCGAAAATAAATTAAAATAATGATAAATAGTTTTATTTATATATAAATTAATAATAAATATATCAAATTAATTAATAATGATAAATAGTTTTATTTATATATCAATTAATAATAAATATATCAAATTAATTAATATAATAATGTTTATATTTTAATTAATAAAAAATATTAAATTAATTCATATACGTAAAACAAACCTGAAAGTTAAGGGTTTAAAAAAAATCGCAAAATACATTGCAAATTATAAGTATAGGTAGTAGCAATAAAATAAGAATGTGGCCAATAATTCCAAATCTACTTGGCAGGCCTAAGCTGTCATGCAGTCTTGTTTTTTTATAACAATAGAATTACATTAGATAAATTTAAAATCACATTTTATGCATTAGAAAATGTTCCAATATAACATTGAAATTAATCCTAGAATATTTATCAGCCAACTTTTATTTTCTTATAACAATAGAATTATATTTGTTGCATATTGATTTATACATTCACAATTAAACCACTCTTAATATGTTTGGGTTACAAATTTAATCTAGCTAATTCATTTTTATTATATTGGGTTAAATGTTTTGGATAGTTAACTCATATTTTTCCATGAAATTATTTTAAATTATTTTAAATTTAAATTTTAGAGTTAAGTTATTTTTTATTACTTAACTCAATCACTCTTTTTAAAATAAAAAATAACATTTCCAAAACTATGTGACAAATTCTAATGGATTAAAAAAAAACATATTTTGACATAGAAAGACACATTTGACATCCAATAATTAATTAGCTTAACGAAATAAGATATATGATAGAATTGAGTAAATTGTTATGTCTTCTTGTTTTTAGATTTCCTCTTTTTTTCTTTTTCTTTTTTATTCTAAATTTTGTTTTAAAACAAACAATTTTTAATTTCTAGCTCTACTTGTTTTCTATACCATATGAAAAAATTCCAATAGCCTAGAATGTCTTGCTTTGGCACATGGACATAATGTAAAAACACTAATAAGCTTTATGAAAAAATATTGTATATAAAAACCATTAATGATGTGAAATATTTTCCAAACAAAATGAAAAATTCTCAAAACATCGAGAATGCCTTTCATTTGGCACATGGATAGAAGTTTGAATGAATGAGTAGAGAATAATAAAAAGAAATAAACATATTCAAACATAACTTTTGTGTTTTTTTTTTACACAAAAGATGAAAATACCAAAATTATAACTATAATGCTCATGTTATTGTTATAACTACAATGTTACATGGTTCCAAAGTTGTTAATTTAAAATTGAGTAAATTGAAAGATATATAATCATCATAAATTTTATGTTTGATAAACAAACCCAAAAAAAACATCCAATTTTAACATTGAATAATACGAATGTCCCCTATCTCACATCATTTAAATTTTAAACTATAAATTATTGATAATAAAAATAATGTGTGCTTTAAAAAACTATTGCTCACAATGTGAGATATAAACTTAAAATAAGAAAGTGGTTCACATTTTATAATGATGTTACATCTATAGATTGTGATCTTTCATGTTATCTGTGGGATACCTTGCTTGGCATGTGGGTTACATCTCTAGATAGATTTTGTTCTTTCATGTTATGTGTGGGATACTTTGCTTGACATTTGGATTATATTTGCTCATGGCATGAAGGAAAAAACACACACGAAAATGAAATCTAACCAATCAATAATGGGTATGTTAAAAACCCTAAATCTCCATTACACGTTTGCACATGCTACTTGCATATCTTCACACGTTGACCATTAGGATTTTTGTGAAAGTGAGACCATGCTCGAGATTATTCGTATCTTCTCTCATTTTCTAGACTCTTCCATACACTTTCAAATAAGCCAAAGTGCACGGATGCTTTTGTTTTTTTTATGTTTTTTTGCATGAATAGAGATATTCATTTGATTTTGTCGTTTGCTCTTCTATGGTCTTAGAGTTTCCCCTAGTAAATGTTATACTTCTTGTATAAGCAATAGTACAATATAAATTTGAGTAGTATCTTGTGTGTTTCCATGTGCCATCATTAATGGAATATTCACACGTGTAAGGTGTTTAGTTATATGTATGTTATATATGGTTGCTTTGTTTATTGAGTTTGTTTGCACCATATTGTGTTATTCTACTCCATGTTGTGTTGCTTTATTTGATTCTTGGGTTATTTGAGTTTTCTCTTTGTTTTCACAATTAGGATATAGATCTCCTGAAATTGATTGTCCTTGCCCTTACCGTTAAGGGTCTAAATCTTCGTTGCCCCTATACCATGGGTACTTGATTTTAAACAATTTCATTTATCTTTTATAAAAAAATTCCATAATCATTTTTTAAAGTAAAATTTTAGTTTGATAATCATGGGGATGAGATTATTAGAATCATGAAATTGTCTCGAGATTATTAGAATCATGAAATTGATTCATTCATTCCTTTCTTAGACCTTAACATTTTCTAAAGTTTTTAGTGGTGAGAATACCAACTTGGTAGTTTCATTGATTGAGAAAATTATTTACTCTAGCATATCCATTTGTAGAAGCAACATAAAGATTTGTATAACCAATTTACCTAGTTTCTTCATACAATTTATCCCTAGACTACACCTACCACATCTATGATCATTAATTTTGATCTATTTAGTAGTGGAAGTTCATTCAAGGTACATTTTCACATTGACATCCCATAGTTTGAAGGCAAGATCAATGTTAAATTATTGAATAAATTGTTGTAGAATTTTTTATTTTATTTCACAATTGACCATTTAAGTGATAGAAAGAATTACCTTTGCGACATTCAATCTAGCAACGACTATGAATTACTTGATGAGATTCTCATAGTATGTAATGCATTAAGTAGGTAGATATCCTTCTTGATGCTAAACTAATCAAGGATATGATATGTTGCTAGTACTTTTGGGTGCACTAAGGGAAGTAGGCTTGTATTTTCAGAGAGAGGCAAGTGTTATTTGATCTGGGATTTTCTTCATAAACAATATTTTTTGGATAATAAATTTCAAAATATGAACTAGGTAGTGTTAGAGCTTAGATTTTCATCCTTTTTTTCACAAGCTCTCACCCTTGCAGTTGCTACACTTTCACAATGTTTCTTCAGGGGTACTACATGTTTATGAAGGAATCCGTTAAATATTGACTTTGTTAATGTTTAATGCTTAGTGAGAGGAGTAGAGGAGAAGCATTCGTGCATGCCTTATTCATACAAGGCATTTTTTACCATGAAAATTTCTCTTATCACCTTCATGTATTTAGAGCATATCAATGGGTAAGATAATATTCACTTTAGTTAAAATATTATGTTTCTCCTCTCTATGTCAAGTCTAAGTGATTTAGTGAGTTATTATCTAATGGAAATTTCTTAAATTTAAACACTTTGAATGGGTAAGATAATATTCACTTTAGTTAAAATATTATGTTTCTCCTCTCTATGTCAAGTCTAAGTGATTTAGTGAGTTATTATCTAGTGGAAATTTCTTAAATTTAAACACTTTGAATGGGTAAGATAATATTCACTTTAGTTAAAATATTATGTTTCTCCTCTCTATGTCAAGTCTGAGTGATTTAGTGAGTTATTATTTAGTGGAAATTTCTTAAATTTAAACACTTTGAAAGATTAAGAGTTCAATCCTTGGTAGGTTAGTTTATGAAAATCATATGTTTAAAATCATACTAGAAGATTGTTTGGTGTCTATGAGGGTGGGTGAATTTCACCGTTTATGCTTTAATTCTCCATCAAGTAATTTATAGACTTAACACTTTTATGTTAACTTCTCATTTTCTTCTAGATCCATGCAACTAGGTGGATTTCAAGTGTTATGTCTCTCAAATTACATAAGTTCTCCCCATGGAACTGACACTTTAATTCAATATTTTTTTTTCCTTTTGAGGATTGACAATTGGTTTTCATTGCTTATGTCCTTAGGTTGCACAATATTTCTTACAAACCTATTATTGGATTAAATGGAGATATATTTATCCATAAGTTAGCATGAGTGTCTCACTAGTCAATTCACCACAATAAAACTTATATTAATTTGCTTAATTACTTTCTCTTTTATCCTTTTTATGTTACAATATATTACTACTATTATATTTTAAATACTTTAAAGAACTTGATGCATAAACACGTAGATTTTACCATGGAGAAGGTCAGAAAAGATCACATTACACAAGCATCTTAATGACTCCAAATTTCTATAAAATAAAATTTAATCCCTTTTACTATGCTTCCTAATCTTGGGTCCATCATAACCTTTAAACTAGCGCATTCTCCTAAAAGTCTATTACTCTCTTCTCCAAGGAGCCAAATTACTATGAAGCAAAATAACCAAACTTTTGTTACAACTTAAAGAGGGCTCTTAAGTGCAATGATATTGTGCATAAATTCCATACTATTACAATATCGTTTGTTTCCTTGTGGACTTTGAACGAGCAAGTCTTCATCATCGTCGGTTGTTACTCCCTTGTGATCCTTTTCACTAAAGTGAAAATACCATAGTTGAATTATCCAATTGGAACCTCTACGGATTTTCCACTCTTCTATTTATTCCCTTTCCAAAAATGTCAAACGTCAACCATAAGAAAAATTAGACCAACGTTAAGCAAATTTTGTATTCATTTGGGCTTCATATTCTTTTGTTCAACGAGGGAGTCTCCATAACATTTGTTTGTTTCATTGTCATATAACTAGCACAGCCACAATTACGTGGCTGATTAACGCCGAAAGGCATATTAAAACAAAATCAAATATTAATGTCTTTCTTAATCAAATTATAAATATAATGTATTTTTTCTTGATATAAGAAAGTGATTTTCTCCATATAATAGTAAACAACCTTTATAATTAATATTGATATTGTTTTTTATATAATATAATAATATATTAATATTTTATTTTT